>JAECMU010147893.1:3555-16415 GCA_016106625.1 Dracogyra subfuscus | reverse complement strand
GGGGGGGGGGCAACTCAGTAGTAGTAGTTTACTTTTATTCGGCAAAAATACATTGTTGTAAACTATCTATAGATTTTGCTTTTCTTTGATAATTTGGTGAAATGTTCTGATCACCCAGAGCTGGTCCTGATTTTCTTTTAAAATGTGTAGCAAAATTTAATTTTATGTTAATCAAACAAAAAACATTTTATTCAAATATATTATGAAATATATTTATCAAAATAAACTTTAATTTGTATTTTTTCAAAACCTTCAGATCGTCAACACTGATTAGTATAGATATATACAACTATACATTTGGCACTACATATCAGAAACTTTTAAATTTAAAATCATGTTATATTACCAATGACAAGCTGGTGAAGTTGCTGAGGACTAAGAATTTTGATACAATCCTTTTTCTCTATCTGAGTGGTAGGTAGAGCATTCAACCCATCACGCACCTACAAAAACAACAATATATGGATGTAAGAATCAAACTTTTTATCCCACACCTTCAAAAAAAAAGAAAAAAGAATTTAAAAACATCTCAGCAAATGACAAAACAAATATCACAGTTTAGATGAATTGAGCATTCTCATCTTGACATAGAATATTGTTCCATATTCCCTTCTATTGTAGTATCATCCGATTTCTCGTTGCTTTCATGGTATTGTTAAAATCAAGCATCTGTAGACTAGTTCTTCCCATAGGGAGCACAACTTTCATATCATGGTATTTGCACTACAACTTATTTATTTTTGAGCAGATTGTTTTCTAAATTGCACACAAAATTAGTAGTTTTTTGTTAAGTCTAAAACACTTTTACCTTTCTTCTTATGTGAAATCAAACTGAAATTATTTACAAAAAACACTGTTCATGGAAGCTGGGACAGACTATAGTTCCCTCACCTTGAACTACCTCATTTCTCTGACTGGCTGTTGGGGACTTTTTGTATGTTATTATTATAGAAGGAAAATTAGTACGTTTCAGATCGAGATACCTATTATACAAAAAATGTGGGGTTTTTTTTTTAATTGTCAAGTTTTCAAAAGTTAGTAATATTTAATTTCATGTTAAGTTACAGAAAAATAATTTTATTTCTGAAGCACACTTAAAAAAAAGATTACTTACAGGCTTTGACATGGTGTCTTTCTCCACACTTATCAGCTGTTTTGTGCTCAAAAGTTTCCAATCAACATTAGGAGGTTCAGGAACTGAAATAATTAAATCAATATTGGAGAATACCACATAGTTTTCAAGATCCAAATAAATCCTAGATACATTAGTAGTATGAATATAGAAACTCTTAAGAGCTGTCCAAAATTTTCTAAACATTTTGTGAGTGTACAAATCACACATTATGGGGGAAGGGGGTTAAGGAGCCAGCGTACACTTTAAACAAATTTGAAAAATGTTGATCAACATTTTTCATTTGGAGATGTACACTTTTCGAGTGGGGGGGAGGGTCACATAATCAAGAGTAACTACTGTAAACCATGCACAAATGTGTAACAATAAATTGTACTGTTCGTGCTCTAACCTCATGTCACAAAATTTGTATTCAGACATTACCACATTTGAAGATATGCATTGCATATAAACTAGTGGAAAAAAGTTCCTGTGTATGGTAAAAAGTTGAATAAAATCATAATCACAAGTTGTAAAATAATAAAATGTTCAGGAGACATGTGCCCAACCATTATGTTCAAAACTTTATACTCGATATTGCAATCGCACGTCTTGTTCGTGTGCCACACGTTCAAGACACGTAACCAGATTTGCTGATCACGTGGTACAGGTGCACGTCCTTGTTAATTTTGCAACGGAAAACGGTAGAGGCCTAAACTACTGTCTAGAAAAACAACTCTGATTAATTTGAAATAGCTTTTACACAATGCCACACCTATCTAAATTTGAACGTCACCACTTGGTCGGGATGCTCAAAACTGGAATGGCGCATAACGAGGTTGCAAGACATTTTGGGGTGCATGGAAACATGATACAGAATTTGTGGTGACGTTACCAACAGCAAGGCAACACCTGAGACAGATCATGTTCAGGTCGCCTGTGTGTGTCATCACAAGCACAGAACAACCATATTTGGGTAACACATCTTCTGAATCGATTTCGGGCGGCAACTTTGACGGCCATAACCATCCCTGGGTTGAGAACAATCAGTGCCAGGACAGTTCGCAACCGTTTATTGGAGCACAACATCAGGCCGCGATGCCCAGCAATACGTCCTATTCTGCTACAACGTCACCGAAACGAGCATCTAGCATGGAGTAGACAGCACTTACGATTCACCCGTCACGACTGATGAGGTGTGCTATTCACCGATGAGTACAGATTCCATTTGGACAGTAGTGATGGTCGAAATCGAGTCTACAGATGTCTTAATGAATGCTACACTGACGCTTGCATTGTGCAGCGTGCTGGTTTCGGCGGCGGGAGCGTCATGGTGTGGGGAGGCATCACATCACACAGGAGGATGCAGCTGGTAATTGTGGCTGGAAATCTGACTGCTGTACGCTACAGGGATGAAATCATAAGACCGCATGTACTCCTTTTCCTTCAACGTCAACGTGGCGCCGTCATGTTGCAGCAAGACAACACTAGCGACAGCAGAATGTCAACACACTGCCGTGGCCCGCTATTTTGCCTGACCTGTCGCACGTATGGGACGAAATGGAGAGTTGCCTATGTCTCCTGCCAAACCAGCCATTGACCTTGAACCAACTTGGTCGTGACCTTGTTCAGGTCTGGAACAATATCCCACAAGGGTTTCTGAACCATCTGGTGTCATCAATGAGACGTCATTGTCAGGCCTGTGTGCACGCACACGGTGGCCATACACAGTATTGACATTGTGAACTCACTTTCGACGCCACCCTTCTTTATGACCCAGAGATTGGTAACAACAATGCCAGACATTTTTTCTTCTGGATTTGGTATTGTGTGTAAATGGCAAATAAATAATGTGTGAAATAATTGGGTTGATTTAATTACAAATAAGAAAATCACACCACTTTTAGTAATGCACAGGAACCTTTTTCCACTAATATATATAATTATTTGCAAAATTTGCATGTTTGGGAATATTCACTAAGGTTCATATTTGTGACTAAAGTTTATTGTCCTAGTGTCAGGGTTGGGGCCCCAATATCACTACCTTACAATTACGTTACAGGCTAGACACAGTACATATCTGAAGAATATGGATACATATAAGTACACGTATATATCAATATTAATAATGAACATGGACACATGAAAACAGGGTTCGAAACTCGCTAAAAAATATGGTGGCCCAAAAAATAATAATGCATGTTGGCAAATTATGATAAGCGAACCATTAGCAAGATTTTAATGTGGAATATAAATATTAATAGTGGCTCATATGTTATAGCTCTAAAGAAGATGATATTATTTGGGAGACTAATGCCATTATTTTTTTTATATTTAAGTCGCCCAAAGAGGACAATGGTTGCATTCGGCAGGGAATAATTTGTACAGAAAAAAATGGTTAGCAGTTGCTGTTAATCATTTTATGATTTGATTAGCACATTTGTAAATTTAATTAGCAATTTTGTCGAAGGCATGTAAGATATAGACAGCACAATGAATCCCTTCAGAGCCCAAGACACTGGACACATTTGGCAACCTGGCCACATGCCGTTTCGAGCCCTGATAAAATGCCGGTAAAATTATGTTATTAGCTTTATACTGATCACAATGAGAGAAATATCACTTGAAAAGCACTTTGTGTCCATAATAAACCATGAGTGAAGGTAAACCCACCTGTTTGAGTCTGTTGGATGTCTCCTAGTTTGAGCTCCTTGGGTTTTAGACCAGATGCATTTACAATTCCAATGTCCAGAGAGTTGTTTGTCTGCCAAAACTCCCTAAAATTAGTTTTTTAACATTAAAAGAAATATTCCAAAATAGCTGCTAACAACCATCATACGTCCATTAGTAAAATGTATATTAATATAATTTCTTGAAGCCAAAGACTGAAAACTTAGGCATTTTAATTGTGAATATTTTTTAAATGTTACTACAAAAACCAATTATAATTCAAATCAGAATAAAACACAAACTTAATATCTTGCAAAAAACCAACAACCTTACAACAATAAAAACTTACTATAACAAATCTGATTCATGCTGCCATTTTTTATAATTCAGGGCACCATTCCATGAAAGAATTGTAGCTGAGATTAATTGTAGTGACTTACGGCGAGTTTTCCAACTGGCACCGTAAACTTTACAACCGTTCCACAAAGCAACCTTATGGTAGTTGTAAGTGCCCCTTTAATAATTAATATAACCTTTGCAAAGAAGTGCGCATTAGTTAAATAATAAATTGGTTACCAACTTTTGGTAACTTTGTCAGTTTATATATAGTAATCGAAAATTGCCCAATGCATAAGACATAAGAGTTATCTCTCATATTTTCATGTTAAGGTCGTACAGCTTAAAATGTTTTTCATGGAACACAGAGTTTCATAAAAGTTATTAGGTATGTATTAGATCTATTTTAACACAATAAGTTAGTATCCTTTAAAAAAAAAGAAGATAAAATCATCATCTAATTGCCATTTGACATCTACGTCAGTGGCTTACAATTGTCTTGTATCTATTGTAAAATGTTCACAGTAATTTACGACGATAGTAAGCTACACTGTGTCATGGAAAGGGCTGGCGATTGTAGAAAACAATTAAGGTCACAGTGGTAGGTATTTATGGCGATAGTAGTGCTAAGGGATCTTTTATATGGACTTTCCCAAAGACTGGAAAGCACATACCATGGCCTGTGTCCAGTTGTGGTGAGCTGGTTGTAATGGGGGGAAAAAACCCAATCAGCTGAATGGATCCACCATGAAGACAGTGTATGGACCTGTACTTGCTTAAAGCCTAGTAAGGATTGTAACTGCTGCATATGCTTTGATAAGCAATCCAATTCACTATAATGGACCCAGTACGGTGAAACCTGTCTGAACTGGATCACTCGGGGGACTTAAAGGGACATTCCTGAGTTTGCTGCAATTTTTTAAATATTATCAATCGACTGATACTTTTTAATGATTGTAATTACATTGTAAATTTTTCTGCATAAAATATTAGTGGCTCTATATTAAACATGTTTCATGATCATTCAAATATTTGTACTAGGTTAGATTTAATTTTGTTTCCTAAAATATAATGTTTTCATACTTATAAAACTAGTTGAAAATAAAATCCTGTTTGGGCTTCTTACAAATATTAAGACGACCAGAAACACATTGAATATACAGACACTGATATTCGAGAATTTTTATTTTTATTTAATATGTAAGTTTAGTCATAGAAATATTTTATTAGTCGGAAACATCTTACAATGCAGCAAACTCGGGAATGTCCATATATTTTGTCCACTTCAAACAAGACCTGGGCCCAATATCACCAAACATCTTAAGCCTAGTTTTACATGTAAATGTAAATCTAAGACTAAACCACAATTCTTATTACTATTATAGTTCACCAAATATAGTTAGAAGAACACATATTTCATTTTCTTTTGTCTTTAAAATACTCCAGCTTCCATAATGATGTAATTTTCTGCGTGAAATGGATGTCAAACACGTGTAAACGTATGACCGGTATAAGTGCAAGTAGCAGACGTAAACGTACAATGTTTAGTGAAATGGAGAGGGTTGCACTGTAAAATTTATAAAATTTGGGATTGTGAAACTCGACTGGATTCCAGTATGTTCAGTGTCTGGTTTAGACATGTTTTAAGGTCAACTTGCCAATAAAGGGAACTTTAGTATATGCACTTTCTGCCTTACTTTAATTTTCACATTCTGACCACCTTTTTAAAAAAGCCACTCATGTAGTATGCTGTTGTGTCTTTATCGACAGGTACATACTTTGTTTTCTGTTTGGTGATTCTCCTGTCCCGGAGTTCCTTGAACAGGTTGACGTACTTGAATCGGTGAGCATGTCGATCTGTCATCTCCTCGTTAGTGTATGAATAGTCCGGATCAACAAACTGGTGGCGTTCTCGCTTTGTGAAAATTGTTCTAAATTTCAATGAGAGTGGGAAAAAAGATAAAAGAATGGTTTTAGGTAAAATGAATAGAACCAGTGTGCCAAGTCATATCTGTGTATGAATACAAATGTGTTCAGTGGTATTTTGAAAAAAGCTTGTGATTCTGATCACATAAAATGCAATAGATCAGACAAACCTTATCTTACACATCATTTGGGGGCAGGTGAATAATTATAAAACTGTTTAAAGTGAAGTTTAAAAATCTACTAGTCAGTATTGTCCACTAAGAACTGATTTGACAGATTATGAAATGCAAGTCAGTAAGACACAGGTCAGGTCAGAGTGTTTAATGTTTCGCATTCAGAACAAGCTGATGTAGTGCACAGCTGTCCTGGGCACACGTGCCGGCCTTGGCCAGCTCCTCTGTCCAGGACAGGAAGTAAGACACTTTTCTTCTTAATTTCTAAATATTATTACGGTAGAGTCCATAGTCTTGGGTGTTAAAACCAATGACTGGTTTTATAATCAATATTACAATAAGGTGACTGTTTTTTAATGGATATTACAGTAAACTTTAACCATCAAAGTCAGGACAAAGTACTGTTACATTAATGAATCTTCATCTATTGAATACGTTGGGTATTTTGCCTACCATTTCCCACTTAAAATATACTATCACTCCACCCTACTCCTATGGGTGATTTCACAAAATGTCACATAAGACAATTAGTGATATTTCTGACTATATAAAAAAATTAATATATCTGAAATATTTATTAAATTTAAATGCAACAATTAACTTTACTGTTACTAGTTTATGGAATCTCCCCCTTTGCTGAAGACATACTTATATGTTTCTTTTCTGTCCGTTGGTCTGATGCTGTGCGTTCTGTCATTTGGGAATGCCACCCTGACATTGGAATCATCGGTAGCCGATGCAGTTTTCAGATGGTGAAGCTTTGACTTTGTGGAACAGAGAACTGCATTCCGTGGCTTTTCATTCTCCAGCTTGGAAAATGTCGTCTCCACGAACAATCCCACTTCATTGGTGATTAATGGAGTGATGCCTAACAGTAGAATTAATAACATGTGACAATAATAGCTAAGATTATTGTAATATTAGAAATAGAAATGAAATGGAATTTTGTAAGTAACTAGAAAACGAAATACATTTCCCATTGCTATTCCGTAACTGAATGGTTTTTTGCCGAATAAAAGTAAAATATGCCAGTTGTTCTTAATATTCCGCAACGGGCAGACTGAATACATTCTAAGAAATATATTGTGAAAACGTTCTTCTTCTTCACAGCCTACTGACACAAAACAATATAAAAAAAAAAAAAAAATGGGCTCATAAGCAAAGGAAGTGCCAACTGAAAACATAAAAATATCCAAACATCAGTAACTATTAACTGCCTGAAGAGTTGAATACTCAAAACATAAATGATATGTAGTCAAATGAAATACCTCTTTTACTAAAAAGCACTAAATAGATGATGATCAATGATTGTAATTTGGCAAAAATAATCAATTCAATATTAACATTAAGGGCAGATTACACAAAGTGTACTAAACTTCCCCACCAATCTCAGAATTTGTACATGGGGTGATTAACGTTAATTGAAACTAGAATGTAAGTCTACATCATATGTCGTGTGTGAGACTGTACCTGGATTAAATTTAGGACACGGCTTCTTGGTGACAGACTTGCTACATCCCACAAATTTGACGATCAATGTGGAAATGACTTCGGGGTGACACAGGGTGGGATTGTGTTCGTCTGCCACGTGGCCTATCACATACACCATCTGCTGTGACTTGAAGCTTCCTGTAGACAAATAATACAGACAAAAAACTGAAAACAGAATAGTGATTTAATCCCTGACAATAGTTAAGAAGCAATCAAGTCTTTATAGGATTGTTTCATTTGATTAGAAAGGTGAGCATTTCTATCGATGACAATATTTTTAATTACCAATTTACATGGGTGAAAGTTGAAAATTTTGAAAAACCTGAAACAAAATTCTGGGTGCTAGGACTTCTTGTGGTTCCAGGGCAAAGAAATGACCAGGGGGCCAGATAGAGACCCAGAAAAAACGGAAAATCCGGCATATGCCGAGAAACTTTCACCCATGAATTTAACAACTGTCCATCAAAAAAGAAAAGAAAGAAATGTTTTATTTAACGACGCACACAACACATTTTATTTAAGGTTATATGGTGTCAAACATATGGTTAAGGACCACACAGATTTTCAGAGGAAACCCACTGTCACCACTTCATGGGCTATGCTTTCCGATTGGCAGCAAGGGATCTTTTATTTGCACTTCCCACAGGCAGAATAGCACAAACCATGGCCTTTGTTGAACCAGTTATGGATCACTGGTCGGTGCAAGTGATTTACACCTACCCATTGAGTCTTGCGGAGCACTCACTCAGGGTTTGGAGTCGGGATCTGGATTAAAAATCCCATGCCTCGACTGGGATCCGAACCCATTACCTACCAGCCTGTTGGCTGATGGCCTAACCACGACACCACCGAGGCCAGTCAACTGTCCATCAGTGCCGTATTATCCATAAAGCTGACTAGGCTGAAGCCTATGGGCCCAGCAAGGATTAGGAGCCCAGCAAGGATTAGGAGCCCATCAATTTTGTTTTGCTGAGATTGATGTGCTGAAGGGGGCCCTGAAATATCTAAAAACCTAGGGCACAGCTATGGGTTAATACGGGACTGCTGTCCATATCACATAACACTAAGTTAAAGTGTTATATGCATATTAATGATTTTTTAAATATTGCTTTTTGTAGTTAGATATATAAAAATCTAATGAAGTGTTTCTCCTATTATGAATCAAACTACTGGCCACAGAAATAGTTATGCATAATGTATATCAAATTATGATTATCATTGTTGTTTTAAAACAATAAATTAGTATTCAACTAATATATTTAAACACTTAAAATATTAATATGCCTGATTTATAAATGTGCTGTTTGCTGGCTTTTATGTTGAGGGACAGCAAAGCGATTTGTCACAAGTTTGTGCTTGCTTACATTAAAATTATTAGCAGTTGACGATGCATTATGTAACCTACTCATTAATTGGATAGAATTTTGTCTCATCTTTATTTTCATTGGTTAAATCTCCCAAGGCAATATCACTTTTGATGGACCGGTGAGACCGTCTCAGGGCAATATCACTATTTACGGACGGTCATGTGACTGGTTTTTGACCAATAAGAATACAGATATATTTTCATTATGTAATAATGTAAAATATTTATTACTGCAGCAGGCACTCATAACAGGGGAAATAAAAATCTTAATTTCTCATTGAGTAATTATCAGGCATTTGCTTAACGTACAATACTATTGAACAATTTGATGCCAACAAACCAATCACCTTGTCGGTACTAAATATGACGTCATCATGAATTGGCAAAGCACACAAAATGACGACACACAGTTTCAAGCGTTTGTGTTTATGTCTTTCTGATCTCAGTGTTAAACTTGTAATAAAATGGTAGTTTAATGCAATTCAATATAGATTTTTTTTTTACAGAATATAAATAACTTTGTGTTTTGAAAATTATCTGTGAACTGTGAATAAAATACAAAGTTAAATCAATACCCAGAATAGTGAAGTAGTGTATGTTGTTTCTATCCACATGGATGTGTAGTCGATGTAGGCTTTAAAAAAGACCCCAAATAGCTGGGGTAATAAATAGAATAACAAACTCGGTACCAATTATTATAAAATTTATGTCCCTCATGAAATAATTTGATAATAACTGGTAACTTGTTTATTATCCTCTATTTAACATATTAAATATTATACTGACCAACTTGGTTTGGAGAAAATGAAAATATCACATCTTGAGACTGTTGTGGGTTTATGAATCCATTTGAAGGTTGAACATTGAAGTGTGCAATGTGACGGAACACAAATGTTGCCGGCAGCATTGTGGATAGATTGTTGACTGTACACAGCACATCTACACTTTCTCCCACAGAGGCCTCTCCAAAGTCATATTTGTAAGTGGGAGCTATTGACAACATAACAGGTAGCGCTGTGCCTGTCAGTGAAACTTCTGCAAAATTTCCTGCAAAATGAAATTGTAAAAATAAATATTAATATAATATCAGGTCTTACATAGCCAATTATAGCCAATTTTTAAATGATAAATTATCTGTTATATATGCTAATAATTTAAATTACAAATAAGTAAGTTTAAAACAATAATTCTAAATGCTATTAAATTCTGTAAAGAATTAAGTAAGATAAGTAATAAGGTTATATATACTGTATTTTTTCAGTAATATTTTTATTAGTTAATTCATAAACATACACCACCATTGTAATATTTAAAACAGGATCACATGAATAGCAAAGTACCATCTTTTACTTTAATTTTTGCCAAAATATGCAGAGATTGTGTGCAGGGTGCGAAATCAACTTTGCTTTTCTCAGAATTAAAATCATTAATAATATCATCGGTAATATGGTCACAGAAAAAACAGACCACAAAGACATGATAAGCAAATGACAAGTAAGTATTATCACTGTAAGATAAATCTAAATTTTCAACTGTGCACCTTATGAAAGTGTTTACTTGAAAGAAAAGTATTATTATGCATAACAAGATATTACAACTGTCAACAAAAAATGAATAGACAATTAAATAGACCATGATCTTGGTCATCTTTGTTTATGCAGTATGCAAACACATTGTCAGTATAAAGTAGAAAACCAGTTAACAATTGTACAAGATGAACACAGAAATTATGTTATGTGTGTGTGTGTGTGTGTGTGGGGGGGGGGGGGGTCCACAAAAAGTATTCAGTACTGTTTTTGTCTGATTTGTTACCATAAAATGGAACAATAATGTATAAAAATAAAAATACCAGAGATAACAATACCGCTAATTGAATTAATATTACGAATTCATACAGGTCTATTTATTGAATTATTTAAAATAAAATAAAATAATGATATATTAATTATATGAAACTACATTATGTAGTTTTATATATTATAATGTGAGGTTTGTATTTTCTTTGAAGACACCACTAGAGCACATTGATTAATTAATCATGAGCTATTGGATGTCAAACATTTGGTAATTCTAACACATAGTCATTAGAGGAAACCCTCTACATTTTTCATAATGCAGCAAGGGATCTTTTATATGCACTTTCCCACAGACAGGAAAACACATGCCACAGCCTTTGTACAGTTGTGGTGCAAAAACTCCAATCATTTGAATGGATCCACCAAGGTAATTCGATCCTGTAATGTGAGCACCTGAAGCGAGCACTCGGCCAACTAAGTTAAATCCCACCCCACATTATAATAACTTTATTAATTTAATTTAAAAGTGAATAAGATACTTTTGTACCACTTCTTCCTAATTCTCATTTCAAACTTACATAGACTGAGAAATAACTCTTTCCTGTTTTCAGTCTAACTTTAAATCTTTAAACATACACTATGCTGGTTTTATACTGTGTCAAACTGAAGAACCTATTAACACTAATGCCCCATAGTTGTAAACAAAACTATTAACAAATGTAATGCTAAAAAATATGAAGGTTCACATCAAGTTCAAGACCAAAACAAAACAAAAATATATATATATATAATAATAATTAAAAAATAAGTTTAAGATGACCACTAGTATTAAACCCTCACCATCATTGCTGGTAGAATCTCCTTGTCCAAACCCTTTGTGTGAGCCTACAATCTCCAGTCTCATAAAAATGACAAAGTCTTTTCTTGGAGGTGCATTAACTTGTCCTTTCCATCCTTCTTTTGATGCATGCCACCTACAAACAAAATATGCTGTCAGTGTTTTGGGGAACATTTTTATTCAGCATCACATTGTGATTCACTATACAAGTTTCAGAGATTGCTACATGATTAAAAAAAGTTAAATACTAGTTCTTAATCAAAGATGAATTGATCAGCAACTGTTGCAGATCACAATTTAAAAAATTGGTGTTCCATGATTTATACACTGGCAATGCCAATTCTTAATTAGAAAAATATCCAACAGACACCGTCACAAGAGTTAGATTCAAAAAATAAAATATATATTTAGTGACAGGAAGAAGAAGAACATTTAGCTTTGATTCAGAAGTTATGCATGTGTGAGGAAGATTTACAAGAACTTAATGAAAAATAACTATACCTTATTTAGGCTGTCATTGTGAAACTTAGAGGTACATTTGGTGTCTTGGAAAAATAATTAGAGAGAGAGAGAGAGAGAGAGAGAGAGAGAGAGAGAGAGAGAGAGAGAGAGAGAGAGAGAGAGAGAGAGAGAGAGAGAGAGAGAGAGAGAGAGAGAGAGAGAGAGAGAGAGAGAGACAGAGAGAGAGAGAGAGAGCAGTAAAGAGCCTGGTTATTATAGGTTTTATGTCTACTTAACTGTTAAATGGACATTCCCGAGTTTGCTGCAATGTTTTAAGATGTTATCGACCAATAAAATATTTCTACGATTAAACTTACATATTAAATATGTTTTCTTGTTTAGAATATTAGTGGCACAATGATAAATCACGCATACTTACCTGAAAAAACCCGAACCAACAACACGAAAAACAACAACCGTAAAACCAAAACAAAAAACAAAACATAAACAAAACCCCAGAAAAACACTCAACTAATGAAAAATAAATCGATCAAACAAAATTCCGCCAAAAACCCCCATAAAAACCTAACCCCCCAAAAAAAATACAAACAGCATCAACAAAGTAAATACATTTTAGAAGACAACAAACAAAACAAAAACAAAGAGACAAACATACAAACGAAGAAAACAACAAAACACAACTATCAGCAAC
>JAECMU010147790.1:0-10974 GCA_016106625.1 Dracogyra subfuscus | reverse complement strand
TACAAGGTATGTTAGAGATCTGTTTCATGATTACAAGGTATGTTAGAGATCTACTTCATGGTTACAAAGTATGTTAAAGATCTACTTCATGGTTACAAGGTATATTAAAGATCTGCTTCATGATTACAAGGTATGTTAGAGATCTACTTCATGGTTACAAGGTATGTTAGAGATCTACTTCATAGTTAAAGGTATGTTAGAGATTTACTTCATGGTTACAAGGTATGTTATAGATCTACTTCATAGTTAAAGGTATGTTAGAAATCTACTTCATGGTTACAAGGTATGTTAGAGATCTACTTCATGGTTACAAGGTATATTAAATATCTGCATCATGATTACAAGGTATGTTAGAGATCTACTTCATGGTTACAAGGTATGTTAGAGATCTACTTCATAGTTAAAGGTATGTTAGAGATCTACTTCATGGTTACAAGGTATGTTAGAGATCTACTTCATAGTTAAAGGTATGTTAGAGATCTACTTCATAGTTAAAGGTATGTTAAAGATCTACTTCATGGTTACAAGGTATATTAAAGATCTGCGTCATGATTACAAGGTATGTTAGAGATCTACTCCATGGTTACAACGTATGTTAGAGATCTACTTCATGGTTACGATCTACCTCATGATTACTTCATAGTTACAGGTATTTTGGATGAATCTCATTCATGGTTACAAGGCATTTGAGATAAATGTAATTCATGCTGTACTAGTACAGTATCTCAGTTACAAGCCATCTAAGAACACTGCTTATGATTTAAGGCATCTTTTGAAATATTTACTTAAGTAATTCATATTATATTCTGTATAATTTGAAACACCTTCACATAATTATTATTTGCATGAACCATTTTCCTGTATTGTCAATCTTATGAAAATGTGTCTTGTAAAATGTCTGTTACAAAACAATCTGTTTGTTTTGTTTTGCAATACCAGTAAAGCACCTTGATTTTAAATTTAATCATTGGTTATTTAGGAGATAAACATACTCTGATTTAATTTTCGAGGTAGGTTTTCGTGGATTTAAAACTGAACGTGTTAGTATGAGGTTTTAAATGTAACATTTAATGGTGTTAAATCCATGATAACCTACCTCTAAAATGAAATCAGAGTATGTTTATCTCCATTCTACCATGATTAAAATGTATTCAAAGTTAGAACTGTGTTTAATTTGTGGAGGGAATAGGAGTGTACAGGCAGGATAGTTCCACCTTATGTGGATAATGTTGAAATTTCAATACCTGTTGACAGTATAAAACAGTATAAAACATAACAAATAAATACATATGATCACAGAACTTGGAACAAAGATTTAATCTTGTCTATTGTATTAATAGATATAAAGGAAAATCTATAAACAAGAAGAAATAACATGTTTATTTGAAATTTAATAAATCACCCCCTAAGGTCGACCAAGCTGCAACTTTAATGTAGTCCTAATTCTGATTTTTTTTATTTACACAACATTATTGTCCTCAGTTTGAAAAAATGCAGACATCTCAGCCCTTATATTTTGTGAGATATTAAAAGGCTTGGAAACTAAAACTGATATACATGTACATGATATTCTGTCATTTTCTTCTTATAAAACAATTTGATCATCTCCTATAATTAGGCTATAGTATTATACAACTGTTTTTCCATTTCTTCTTGTTAAAACTGCTGTGTGTGTACTGGTACATGTTTTCTTGAGCCTAGTCTGGATTTATATCAAAAACATCCTGAAGCATACCAATCTCAAAGGTGCCCCTTTGTTCAGCTGACATGTTTGTAAATACTGCGTGTATTCATACAAGAGAAAAGTGGCCTAATTAAATATTAATCACCTAGGATTTAAGGTAACTGGCCAATCAAAATAAAGTATTTTCCAAAGTCATGGTAGAATGGATGTCAAACATTTGGTAATTTTGACACAATGTCTTCAGAGAAAACCTGCTACATTTTTCCATGAACAGTCAGGGATATTTTATATTTTACCAATGAAAGAACAGCACATACCACATTCTTTAATAAGAAAATACCAATAAGTGGGTTTGATCCTCCTACCCAAGCACTTCAGATGAGAACTCTACTGACTAAGTATTTCCAGCAAGATAATTAAAAAAGTCACATAAAAATTAAATAATCCCAGATTTCCACCCCCACCTGCCCAAAGATAAAGGCCTGCTCCTACCTCCCCACTTCTCCTTTTTATTGAACAAAACAAAATGTCCTTGAAATATGATGCTTAAAAAACTAAAAAAACACATTAATCATCTTCAATTCCACCCTTATTTTGAAAACAAAACAGAATGAAAATCTGTTTTGTTATGGTCTAAAGGTTACGGTGAATATGGTAAAGCATGGGCAGAATCAGTGTTGTCATAAAGAATAAAAATAGCAGGTAAAAATTAATTTATATGCGGCTTTTAATCATCATGCGGAAAAAGAACTGATGGTACGTGAATAATTAGTGTTTAGGTCCTTTTAATGTAGGTCGAGTGACAAGGGTATGAGCTATGTTATGTGCTCAAACCATATTTCACAACTTAAAGTGATGAATAAATTTCCATTACAGTTTTGTTCTTTGACCCATCAACTCTGAATAATAATATGGAGAATCTGTTTTAAATAGTAAAACTATTCCTCAAGCCTGCACCTCTGACAGAAGCTCTTGTGATTATCGTAGGTACAAGTATCACTTGCTAATGCTGGTTAATAATTCATTAGGTGATCATTAATGTTACATGGTAATCACTGACATCATCGGATTTAGATGGCTTTTTCCTCTGATTTATGATGTCCATTTGCAAGTTAATCAACAGCAAACACCGTCTTTGCCTAAGCCAGTGGAATACATCTCGATTGCAATGAAATGAGGTTAGCTCAGTGGCAGCCGCACCGCATGCAGGCTTACCTTTTCATCAATCATGTGATGATCATGTGATGCAGATGTTGTCGTTATTGACTGGTTGGGATGTAGCTCAGGGGTAGAGCACTTGCCTAAAGTGTGATGGAAACTTGAAGTTTGTTTTGTTTAACAAAACCACTAGAGTAATTGATTTATTAATCATCAATTCAATGTCAAACATTTGGTAATTTTGGCATACAGGGCAAGCTCTGGGTGAGCAAAATATTTTGCCAAATTGTTCATTAAAATTCAAAAATTGCAGAAAGAAACAGTTATTTTCTAAAAAAAAAAAAAGTCAGTTATTACATAAAATAGTTTCACCAAATGAAAACAAAATTTGCCAACTGTTTTCAAAATTTGCAATTGGTAAATTTGGTGAGTGCCACAGCTAGCCCTGGCATATAATCTTAGAGAAGAAACCTGCTACATTTTTTTCCATTGGTAACAATTAATCTTTTATATGCACCAACCCACAGATAGGATAGCACATACCATGTCCTTTGTTAAACTAGTCATGTTACACTAGATAGATAGAGAAATAGCCCATTGGAGTCACAATCAGGGATTGATCCTAGACTGACCATGCATCATGCAAACACTTAAAACTGTATTACGTCCCGCCCTGAAGTGTTTTGGATTGCCAGATCGATCATACTTTGTATACTGTGGGATTTTCTCCCATTCCAACCAATTCCCCATAATGGTAAATAGAAGGATGTGGTATGTAAGATCTTGTTTATTCGAAAATGGTTATAAAAGATCCCTTACTTCTTTATCAGTAGGTATAGCCTATATGGTATAGGCAGAGTTTCTTTCTCTGTATCACTCTTTCTCTCTTTTTCTCTGTTTGTCTCTCTCTCTCTCTAAAAGTGATTCTGTGTGTCTCTCTCTCTTTCTCTCTCTCACTTTGTCTGATTGTCTGTCTCTAAGTTCCTCTCTCACTCTGTCTGTCTCTTTGTCTCTGTCTCTCTGTCTGTCTGTGTGAGTCTCTCTCCTCTCTCTTTTTCACTCTCCCTCTCCCAAGTTTTAATAAATACTCATTAAATACTCATATGTAGTTTTAAAATTATGTTTTACATGCACAATCCCTCTGGCAGAACAGCACATACCACAGCCTATGACATACCAGTCACGGGGCACTGGTTTGCATGGAGGATTAAAACAAAACACCAATCAGACAATTGGTCCATGAAGGGTATTAGATCCTATGTCACAAGTGTCTCAGGCAAGCTGTCTGTTGAATGAGTTAGATCCTACCTCCAGTGAGAGTGGGATGAGGGAGTATGATTTAAAAATATATCATCTTAGTTTGACAGACAAAGCAAAAATCACCTGTCAACATAGATTTCCTTTTATGATTGAGCCACATTTGCTCGGTTTCCTAGGTTATGCCGAGTTGTAGGTTTTCGCATGTGACAGCTAATTTATTTATTTTTTATTTGACCTTAGATTTTTTTTCTGCCTTCTCTGGTATTGGTTAAAAAATTAGATTTGAATGTCATCTGCCAGGAAAGGATAAAATTATAGATTTTTGGTCTGTACATGGGGTGATGGAAATAATAGCTGGCAGGTGGTATAAGTTTTGTATTTAACCAATTTAAGGTTATTAATTTCTGTTGGGAGTGAAGCGGGATGTAGCTCTGTGATGACGCACTGTTGGATGTGTTGGGTTGTGGGATCTCTTCCACAGAAGGGCCGGATCTAAAGCAATGATAGGGCACTTGCACACTGTTATTGGGTTGTAGGATTAAATCCCCTCAGTGGAACCATTATCCAGTTGTTTCCTTTCCTATCCTAACCAATTATGCTCTACAAATGTCATATAAAAGAATGTGGTATGTGCTCTAGTACTGTGCAAAGTACATCTAAACAATTTCAATCTAATAATGGAAACATTTAGTGGCTTTCCTCTGAAGACTATGTGTCAGAATTACCATATATTTAACATCCAATAATCTCTCTATCTCTGTCTGTCTGTCTGTGTGTCTGTCTGTCTGTCTGTCTGTCTGTCTGTCTGTCTGTCTGTCTCTCACTTTGTCTCCCCCCAATTGTTAAAATATCAAATGTTTGACACCACATATCTATATTTTAAAATCTGCAGAGATGTCATTAAACAACTTCCTCTTCCTTTTTATAACAGATAATCAGTGGTATGCACTGCCATGTTTGTGAAAGTGCATAGAAAAGATTCCATTCTGCTAATAGCAATTTCCCTAATTTCCTTTGTCACATTTTAAATAAAGTGTCACCATTAATTAATACATTACCTTATGTCTGATACCCAATTACCATTGACTAAAGAATGTGCCAAGTGTCATTAAACGAGCATTCCTTGATATATTTCTTTCCATTAGGAGAAAATAGTATTTCCTTTCTTCCATCTTATTGGTCACGAGATTTCACAGCATCCCTGACATTACCTGTTGCTGTGGTAACCTAAACAAGATGCAATCCCTATTCAAGAGATTCTTAAACATGGTTGATCTCATTAATAGTTCACCTAATTTGATTGTGTTTTGGCCATCATGGCTCTTGAGATTTTTAACTGTAAATCTTCTCCTTTTTTTGGTTTTTGTTTTTGATTTTTCATACAGACATTTTCAAGACAAATATATACACCTGGAAATTAATTAAGCCCCACTCTGATTTTGGGAAATAACTTATAATTACTTCATAATGAACCGTGAATATTTAATTTACACATTCAATGTAAATTGCTTTTTTTTGTGAAGATGTAGCATGCCACATGATCATGCAAAAGTTAAGACATAATTTTATCCTAATTTAATGTGTAATGTTACAAGGGAAATGAAATGTGTCAGTTTGGGTGAAAATGTAGGTGAATTAACTATGGGACTAGCACTAGTTTGAAATGATTGTCAGAAGCGTTTTATGGCTGTCATGCTCGAACAAGGTTAGGACATTTTAGTATCTGGCCCCAACCAATGCCGATAACCACTTCAATACATCTTCTCATGTCCTAGACAAGACATAGAATCTGACATTATGGGATCACCCGCCTTTCCTGTTGCAATGCTTCTGACAATTCTTCGAAATTTTGAACTGGAAGATCTCTCTGACATACCGTACTCTTTGACCCAGAATGTCCCACAAGTTCTCAGTTAGATTGACGTCAGGGCTTTGCATATGTGCCAGCTAACAAATTGTAATGACTGCATTTTGCTGTAAGAAATCCATTACTGCATGCATTCGATGGGGTCATCCATAAACAATGGTCTCATGGCCAAAGCATTGTTGTCAAAGTGAGGGATGACAATGGTTTCCAGGATGTCCCTCTGACATCTTTAATCTGCTTTGTGTGCTGGTGTCAGAAGTGGACATTTGATAGGCCCCTTGGCTCAGTACCCAGTGGTCTTCAGTCGATTCCTTACAGTCCTCATTGACATGGCCCTGTTGGGAATTCAGTTATCTCTCAAGATCAAGTCTTAACAATGCCCTGTCTTCCTGTGGAGATGTTTTGGAGGTTGTCCTGGGTGATTCCTGTCGTTGACATCATTGGTTTGTTGGTGTTCTCATACAAGTCAACTAATTACTGTATGATTCCAACCCAACTGATGCCCAGTTTCACTGCATGACAATCCCACATTACTCATTCTAATAATCTGCCACCTAGTGGCAATGGACAGTATTCAGTGAACCATTAGAAAATTATTTTCCAACGACAAGCATAAAACTTAATTGGTAGTTTTGTGTAAGTGCTATTTGTTCTTGACGGGCAAGGATAATGAAATAACAGTATGAAACATGGGAAGGGACATGAATTTTACAGTATTAATATTGCCTGACTATCACCCATAATAATAATTTGGTGACAATATAATTTGGGTGGTGCTTAATTATTTTCCAGGTGTATACATTCATTCAGACACCACATCCAATGCTACAATGCAAATAATATTAATTCTGCATTTAATTTGTTCTAGGCAATAGAAATGTATTACTGTAGTTCACTGTGTATTATGAACAAATGTTGAGTAGGTGTTCACTAGTATACCATTTTGTATGTCAGCCATATTTATATCAAAATGAAAACCATGCCTTCTGCAATGGATACTTTCCGAGACCGACCGCGCATCAGGCAGGCACTGTACCACTGGGCTATGCTGCCCGCTTGGATACTTTTTGTCTATTTAACTTCAAAATTACAACTTGTTTTTAAAAAAATGTAAATTACTTAATGTTTTAAGTTGACAAGACATGATTGTAAGACATGTGACAAGCATGTGTATTTGGATGAATATAAATCTAGGAGAAGAAGAACAATCACTTCTGGTGCATATAGTTATCTGAATAGATAGTATAGTGTTCACAATGACTATTCAACTTATCATAGTACCTAATAATTTTATATACATGTATATTTAGTTTGCCCTGAACAATACTATATTCATCCACTTACGTAGCTTTAGAAAATTACTTAATATATTTATAACTGCTACTAGCGGTTCACCAAACTGATTTAGGGTAGTCAGTATTAGCTGAACAGAAATGTCTTTTTAAAACTGTTTTTGCTGGGGGTTTAATGTTTCTTTTTTTTATCATAATTGTGATTTTCATTTATTTCTCCTTGTTTTTTCCAGGGCAATATCCTACAACAGATTCTGTCACTTGAATTTTTGGTTGAGTTGATTACAACTGTTCCATTTGTGTTTGCTGTAAGTACATTGTATGTTAGCATAGTGTATTGTAGTAGACATATCGTAAAACAATATGTGGTATGTGCCAAACAGTTGTATCAGAACACTTTCTTAAGACATTTGGACAACATACTGGGTACATATATTAATAAAATCTATCACCGTTGTCAGGGAATTCCAACCCAAGGGACACAATGTTTTGTGAGGGCCAAGGTTTGTCCTGCGGGTTGGAATTCCCTTATCTATATACCTGACAACGGTGATTGATTTTGTTTTCTTGCCCACTTAATAACTAAAGCAAAAATATGCCGACTTGTTACTTTTATATTCATTCATTCCTTCCATTCTTGGCCGACTGTAAACATTGAGTCTACAGACTCCTTTAACCATATGCACCATTGGACAAAATAAAATAATAATAATTGCATGATTAAGTTCAAATTTTTAATTTCATTAACATAACCTTTTGGAGGATTATAAAATAAAAATAATACAACATGAATTGGCAGCTTCAAAATAGAGTTGTCTCCAGTTATAAGTAGCCTCATAACCGCATATGTAGAAATCGTCTATACCTGTAGGTAAGATAGATTTATCTAGCACCATGCAAAAGCTGGATAATTCGGTCTAGTGGGCAAGGATATATGGTATACCACCCAGCTCCACATGAACAGTACATTGTTATTGAGATAATACTGATACCAAATGGGCAAGAAACTGATATACAACACCAGGTATACTGAAACAAATATCCTGCATTAGAACCTTTTAAGTTTCAACTAGAGGTAGTGTTCATAGAGAATACAGGGAACAGTTTGTTTTCAAAGTCTTGATTAACGAGATTTCTAGTCAATTGCAAAAGGATTAGTAATTACTGTTTAATGTTTTGAAATTGTGTAGTGATCTCTGAAACTTGTGTAGTGAATGTGAGCTGGAATAACATGTTAATGATGTAAATTATCAGCTTTACCATGTGAAGGTCAGAAAGAGGAATACACCGTTGATTGTGGACAGGATAAAGATAATAACCTACTTCATTAATCTGTTATTGTTTTTTATCCTGCAACTCAAGAAGAAGAGTGGGGTAATCATCTTTAGTTGCAACTTTCCATATGCTCAAACTAAACAAACCAGCTTATTGCAGTATGACATGCAACGTCAATGACCTTATTTCGTGTAAGATTGTAATCTGTCATGTCAGATAATAGTTTATTAATGCACAGTTCCTAAATAAATATGTATTTTTTGTTTTATTTGCAACAACTAAATTTGGTTATTTCCATATGTTGTATTGAAATTAACATTTAAAAGAATATGCACCTGAAAATCTACAGTCAAAGCAAACAAATTAAATTAGATCCCATGATCTGTTATAACCTGCTGGTAAAAGTATCACTTTGTTTTTTATCATAGGTTTCACTACACAGTTCATTTCCGGTCTGGGTGACAGTTCATTTATCACAGTCCCTATAGTTCCTAACTGTGACATATGTTGTGGATGACATATTCACTCCTAGTAATTGGGGAAGAATTAAAACAATTTGTATTTTTGATGGATATTGCCCATGTTATTTTGTAATATTGTTGACAATCTTCATTTGAAGTGGAGCAATTTAGCATGGATTTCAATAGCAGATGACACCTGTGTAGTGAGACCATAGCAAACATTTCTTTCTTGTTTGCATTCTTCATTCTTTTTTCTATAGATCTACCACAACGTGCCTTGTTTATGTCATGCTGATGGCACAAATTTTATTGCTGTAACGTGTTGAGAGAGGACTTAATATAGGCTAATCCAAACACTGCTTATTTTAAAGAGCGATAATACATATACATCACTGGCTTGTTGTTAATTGTTATATAGTCACTATATTTGGTCTATCTGTTCAAATCTACCAGTTTTCTCTAAGACTCTGTACTTCTGTTTTATTGTAGCTGTGAAATACAGTACAAACAGTTATATATGTTTAGTCATATTACAGTAACTGTTGTATTACAGTGTGAAAACAAAAGTGTTTAAAAAAACAAAAACAAAAAACCCATAAAAGTTTTCCAAAATCTTTGCCATGATCAATATGAAAGCTAACATATGTTGTGAAGTTTTGACTCAAATTGGATCATTACGAAAATAGTTTTTATCTGCATTGTCTGGTTATTCTTATGGTCGTTCATGATAAAAATATAAATAATTGCACTTGTAAGAAAATCACTATATTGCAGAGTTTTGCTTTGCTGCTGCACATATTGATATATTTTTGATGATATATATCAGTGATACCAAACTTCATTAATGCCTGTATTAATGAGGTTAACAGTGGTCGGGTAACAAGTGTAATTATATAAATACACTGGCTGTTGCCTATACCACACTGTTAATTATCCCTGACATTAGGGACCGAGACATGAACATTAATTTAATTCCTATGAAATTAGAGATGCCTATCCCATTAGACATAGCCACTTAATTATACACATATCTGACTGAGTTAACTTAATTGGAGGTATCGGTTGAAGCCCAGGCTTCATTATGTTAAAATAGTTCCACAAGTACACAACCAAGGTAGCTTAATTAGTATGTGCATATATACGGTATATCTTCTGCAAATATAGTTATTTCCAGCTAGCAAATTACTTTATTAGCTCTAATAATAATTGTGCTGTGTTTATAATTCTAACATACAGTTATTCTCTTTGGTTGACATATTATTCATTCATGTCTGCGTGTTATAGATGAGCTTATTGAAGGTTTAAACAAAGGAGCTGTGGTACATGTATATTTGTTTTACACACATACAGAAACAAATATATATAAACATATATATATATATATATATATATATGCATGGTGTAGGAATGGAACATACATCATTATTGTCTGCCAGATCCATATCAACCAAAATTTAATAGTCTGTGTGCATTTCAGCTAGTCGAGTTGGGAATTAGTTTAGTCATTTAAGTGCTTCTTTGAGGTGCCTGCGTCACAGTTTTGAACCACCTCGGTGGATCCATTCAAGTGATTTAGCTATTTGTTACTCCAACCACTGCACCACTAGTCAAAGACCATGACATGTGATTTCCTGTCTATGAGAAAGTGCATATAAGAGATCCCTTGCTGCATTAGAATTTTTTTTAGCAGATTTCCTCTAATAACTACGAGTCAGAATTACCAAATGTTTGACATCCAATAGCCGATGATTAATTAATCAATGTGCTCTAGTGGTGTTGTTAAACAAAACAAACAAACAAATTTCAGCTAGTCCAACAGTCCACACAAAAGTCATAGTGTCAGGAAGTTAACCATGTTACTGACATTCAATTCCATATTATACCTTTATATTTTTACATACCTGACTATATGCTAGTCAGGAATTCAATTCCAAATTATACCTTTATATTTATACAGACCTGACTATATGTTAGTCA
>JAECMU010147738.1:3939-15357 GCA_016106625.1 Dracogyra subfuscus | reverse complement strand
GTGCTAACTAATTTCACCTTGTAATAAAAATTATTCTTGTCAAAGATTCACGTTATTATTTTTTTTAAATGACACGATTTTTTGTTTGCAAATTGTTGAAAAATATTTACTTCAAAGGCATTCGCCACAAGAATAGCACTGGTTATCACATTACCTATCGTTTGGCCTATGTTGTGGAAGCGCGAAGTGTGTTTTCTATTAGTCAAATTTAATAATGTAAAACTTGTTTTTTTACAGAGTATATATATATTTTTTAAAGATTATTCACTTTGAAAAAATTAATTTGTAAGAACTATATGTTATGGTGTCTATCGGTGGGTGGATATCTGAACAGCCGTTTTACCACATAAAAGTTGTGCTCCTAATCGGAGGGTTGCAAAAAAGAAAATATCTGATGAAACTTGGAAATCTACACCAAGATAAATAGTTCATTACAGTGACAGATTTAACATGTTATCAGTGGAATATTTGGGGGTTAAGGACGATCTTCAAAATTTAATACTGTCAAAAATATGCATCGCGACATTTAGCGATACGTTTTAATATTGTGTAGCGATAGCCGGAAACTGCATCGCGTTTCGCGACGCGATACTGAACAAAATGTTCGCTGCTTGTGATTGAGAACTCGTTTATTATCCTCCATTTTAAAAGTGGTTTGAAAAGTGAGTTCCAAACACTGACTTCAGTGTCATTAAAAAAATCAGACTTTCCTTTAGTACACAGAACCACAATAACATATTTGCTACACTAAAATGAAAGAAAGAAAAAGAATTTAACGATGCACTCAACACATTTTATTTACGATTATATGGCGTCAGACATATGGTTAAGGACCACGTACATAGATTTGAGGGGAAACCCGCTGCCGCCACTTCATGGGCTATTCTTTCCGATTGGCAGCAAGGGATCTTTCATTTGCACTTCCCACAGACAGGACAGCACAAACCATGGCCTTTGTTGAACCAGTTATGGATCACTGGTGGGTGCAAGTGGTTTACACCTACCCACTGAGCCTTGCGGAGCACTCACTCAGGGTTTGGAGTCTGTATCTGGATTAACACTAAAATGAATGCATATAAACAAACCTTGGCTGTTGAATCCCACAGCTCCTAATTTTGCCAATGCAGCTATGTTCATGTTCATCATCGCATTACCCTGGTTACTTCCAGTGCTGCCAGCATCCACAGATATACCACTATCAGAATTCACAGGGCTGTGAGAATTCCTCGACAAATTTGCTCCTTCAGGAAGTGGTGGCAAATTAGCCGCAATCGAACTGGCTATGGTGGATGGAGGTGGTATGCTGGCTAGTGAAATAATATTTCCTATACTGCCATTAATTGAGACAGGAGTAATTGCCCTCATCGTTGACATGAACTCCGGCAAGTGAACTGGTGGCAATATAGGATGGCCAGGGCTGAGGACTCCATGTGGCATTGTGAATCCTTCATTTTCAAATGATGAATGTAAAGACATGTTAGCCTCAACCTGAAATCATAAAAAAGGAAATGTAGACCATGTCCAAACAAAACTGAAAATGAAAACTCTATCCTAGTGAAATGCCACTAAATTGATGTGTACAGAGATTCAAAAAGTTCTTAAACAGTTTTAGACTTGTGCTATTTGTTTTCATGATAAAAGAAAAAATATATAAAACTAAAACAATCTCTTAAAAAAAGGCACTACTGGATTACTAGACAAAGTTTAATGAAGCAACCCCTGCAATTAACCTGAAAACCTGAATATGGTCCAAGGCAAAAAAAAGTGTCATGGAGTATTAAAAACTCCACGGCACTGCCGACTTCCGTGGGCAATTGCAGGGATTATGAAGCTATTTTTAAGTTGTGCTCCAGAAACATTTCCAGACAGACGGTTCCTATTTTAAAGCAAAATGTATACAAATGCCACATTATTTTTCTTATTATCTTGAGGTGAAAACCTGACCAAAATTACTGCATAAGAACTTCTCAAGTAACTTTTAGCTAGCAGATCCCCTTCAAATACTTTCAAGAAGGTAAACTACCAATGTCTAAAAACATGATTGTTTGACATTTATAACAGAATAAACAAAACGTGCTCAAAAACCTAAAGTAGATCATATCAGATCCTATCAGAAACAGGCTAAAAGCTATGTTTCCATATGTATGTTTTCCATGTATGTATTGAATCAACAAACTGTGTCCATGTTGACTGTTTCCATACATTTTTGTGAAGACAGAATTATAGAAATTAATTTCAAAAGTTTAGAATTTAGACTTCTTGCCCATATTGGTGAAGATGTTTTCTTCTGTATGACGTCTTTTTTTGTGGAATTCTATACTTCAGTGAAATATCCCTCAAAAAGTGATGTCACATTCAAAATTGAAAATTGGACAGTCACACCGTAGACACATTATTTTCCATTATTATTCAACAATTTTTAAAATCACAGATTCATGGAAAATGGATCCAAATAATGTACATATGAAAAAAAATAGCTTTAACTTGTATAGGAAATATTTTAACACTAATAATAGTACTTGCCTTTGGATCTTCTTTGACCAAGGACCCAAATGTCTTGCCCACAGCTTCGGTGAATACATTTGAATCGGTCTTAAACTCAATATTGATGGTTACATCTAGCTTAGGTGTGTTGTTGATCAGAGATAAAAGCTGTGTTGAGATAAGCTTCTTCAGAAGAACAATCTGAAGATTGTTGCCATTTTCAAGAACATGCGATGTAAAGTCGCAACCATCTTCCATTTTTTCCACAGTTTTCCCAACGTTGTGGAACATTTCCATGATAGTCAGTTCTTGATGTGAGTGTGTTTCCTCGAGTTCTTCAAGGATTTCATCCTAAAATGAAAAAATACCCAACATGTCAAATCCAGGCTGCAAAATGACCGGGTTCGCATCGCATAATCTTGCGATCGCGATACAATATTCTAACAATGATTAGCAGTTTGCGATTCATATTTTTTGAAGCTAAACTTAATTAGCGCCTAGCCTAGTTTTCCGTGGTTTTATAAGTGGCGTTACGGCCTCGATCAGCGATAAAAATCTACTGAGATCGTGGGTGAAATAATGCGCTTATGGTTGTCAATTTTCCGAGATCGCGACGGAAAAAATGATTCGCCAATGATAAAACATGGTTGGCTTTAAAAAAAAAATATCTTGATCCAACCACCTGCACGTGTGTGCCAGTATTTTGATTAGAAAATACTGTCGAATACGCGGAGGTTGTAACATTCAATGTTTTGACAAGAACAACAAATAGAATTCCACCAAATGTTTTCATAAGCGAACAGTCAACAACCTAATTTAGGCTGAAAGTTATATTGGTTTAAAAATCGGTAGATTAAACGTTACTTCTTTTGTCGATAGAAAACATTCTATTTTTAGGTTGATTCGCTGTGTCGATCGGGTTTGCTTAGAATGAGGTAGATGATCAAGTGTGACCACTGATGATTATTATTTCTGACATATATTGTTGTTCAACTAAACAAGTGAGAGTGATGGTCAATCACATGTACAGTTCTGTACCTTTTTTATTTTGTGTTATGCAACACACAATACATTCTGTACATTCAATAAAAATAAGCATTTTTAATGAAAAGAATGTGTTTTATTAATTTTTACTTATTTTATAAAAGTGCTAATCAAAATCCAATAATTGCTATTCAATTCTTCAATGTTTAAACACTTTTATAATCCCTGATCTTGTTATCATTTCTAGAACAAAATGTAACAGTTTAATTTAATTTAATATAGACTACATGCATTACCAAATACTCTAAATGAAGAAACTATAAAATTATATATGCTAAACAACAAAGAAACACAAATATTAATTTAGTTTTCTTTAATTTATTTAACATTATTCAGTTAGTTTTTGTGTGACCAAAATTAAATCAAATTATAACACACAAAATAATTCCTTAGTTTTTCATACCCAACAAAATTGATACTGTGACTATTTTGTATGTTTATCTAGAGATTCAATTTTGAGAGAACTATTATGAGGAAGCTGTAAATACTGGCTCCCAGACCCCATGATGAAAATAAATTGAGGGGAGTGATTAACGGATTAATTAGATTATGGGAGCCAGTTAAGGTATTGCACCATATTGATACCACACAGATTCATATGCTAAAAAGAACTAAAGATTACTTTCCTTGAATGAGTCTTAAGGGAATAATGGGAAGCAAGAATGCAACCCCTGTAATTAAGCAAGTGTCCTCGGCAAAACAAAATATGCCTTGAAAAAATCCTAATATAGTCCAATGCAAAAAAACGTGCCATGAAGAATTAAAAATAAGTGCAGTGATCGAAATTAATATTTTCACTTAAATGGCAATGTCTGTGGTAATCCATGGACAGCGGCTTTAAAGTAATTATTTCAATTATTAAACTATTAATTTACTTTATACAGATAATTACTCACAACACTGATAAATAATTTATAAAATCTATATTTAGAGAATAACCAACGAGCTATGAGGAATAATGAATTTTCTGTTCCAAGTGAATAAATGTTGTAAACCAGAGCCTTTCACGACGGAATATTGGAAGAATTGTTTTACTATTCCGTTTCAAAATGTACTATTTGCGAATTAGTGTAAAATTTGACCCCTGCTTATTGGTTCAAATTATCATTTAAGCAGAAAAATAATAAAAATAAATAAATTATTATTTGACCACCAAACTTGGCATTATGTTTGATAACTTGGAAAAATGCAAACAAAATTTAAGATTTGCAATTCCGAGATTCCGTACCCCTAACTGTGCAAATGCATGCTTATTTCATGATTACTTAATTAAAAATGATTAACATGAAATGAAAACTGCTCAGCTATAAAGAACACTTTTACAAGACAGAAAAAAACTGCCAATTTAACAGGCTATGATGTCCCATTTCTACCTAACTGACAGGTAGATTACAATCAAGTTATGTTATGTCAAGCCCTGTCTACCAAAACAAATATCTCATAAATACTTTTAAAATAATTTTATGTCTAACCTTTTTCTTTTCCAGGATGGCTTTATAGCTTTGGAATGTTTCCTGAATCAGGCCTTTAGCATTGTCACGCTGAGTCTGTAAATCGGACAAAGCGTTTTCCAATATGGTTGTGGCCTCTTGGCAGAAGGTTATTTTACTCTTGCATTCAGAAATGAGGGTTTTTAGTTCCTCCTTAACTTCATCTTCTACATCTTCCACCTTTTCATGCATGTGCTCAGGTTGGCGGTGATCTGCCACCATGCATTCGTTACAAATTGCAACCTGAAAAGAACCGCAGATTAAACACAGTTTTCAACAGGGGTTATATAATATTCCAGTTCACAACAAGGATGTCATATATTAGAATTATACATTAACAACCAACTAATGTTCACTAATCAGGCATGAGCTTTATATCTCTATACTCTTTAAAAAAAAAGAGACTGCCTACCAATATCCTTGGTGGTTGGTAGAAGCAAGGATTTGTAAGTAAATCTGTGCAACTACTGGCACCACATTTAACATGCAATTGTTTAAGACGAAGGTGTGAATAAACAGCTATTCAGAAAACATTGAATCTTAAAACATAGTGGATTTGTATTCTTTCAGAAAACATTTAAGGTTGAACCCTTTTTCTAAGTAGAGATAGGTTCCTGGAGACACATTTTTGTTTTATGCCTAATATATTATAATTAACAAGCATTCTAAGAATACTGCTAAAGCAATACATGTCCCTTACCAGGCCCCAAAAAAACAAAAGACCTACTGGTCTATAGAGCTCCACTATTTAAAATGTTGTCAGTAGTAGATAATAGAAGATTTATTCCTTATAGATGATACTGATGACTCCGAAACATACACTGGTAATAACATATTTATTGGAAAGGTCAGAAGGCTGTATTATAAATTTTTAATAACACGAACACAAATAAATAGCATATTATGCCGATTGTTTTCTATAACGAAAGTTTAACTAATAATGACTGCATGTACTGTGAATGATGATTGAATGGATGTTTAACGACACCCCAGCGCAAATAATACATCGGCTATTGGGTGTCACACAATGGTAAAAATTAAAAATATCAGGTTAGGTTAAAAACACAATGTATAGAGCTGTGCGGTGGGTACTGTGAAATGTGATATGTATTCTTTAATAACATACCCACTTCAATGAAATGTTAATCAGTTAGACAGTAGTAGCTTACCTGGCAAGTGTTACAGAATAATTTGATGTTTTCTGCTGGATGCAGGTCACAGAGTATAGGTTTGTGCATTTTAACACCTTCCCCATTTTGCATATCTTCAAACGATACAACCTAAATTATAAAGAAACAAATCCCTCATAAATAATGACGATCAAAGGATGGGAATAAAATAATGTATATAAACATATTAATTATGTGCATTTCAAACTATATTATTTGATTGTTCAGTTATAAGAATTTGTTTTAATTCAGTATAATTTATGGATGTATAACAGTTACAAAATAAGTTGAAATTGGTCAGGGGTTTTCACATCATGTAATTAAGCTGTAAGTTGTCAAATAAAAAAATAAAATAAAAAGCAATTCAGGGCTTGGAAGTAGCAGCCTGCAAAAAGCAATCCATTTTTAGACCTAGTAGGCAAAATAGAAATGCACCTGCTCAGACCACTGAAACCAACAAGCCATCATTCAAGACAACAATACAATTATCTCGTCTGCTAGTTAGCTTGGGATTATGTTATCTTTTAAGTTTTAATTCCATAAGGCTCTAAAATACATGTCATTTGTTCCCATTTTTAAAACCCTCTCTTCACACATTTCTTTTGCCCAGCTATTTAAAAATAACAACAAGTTACATCATGATGCCATATTTAATTCCTATTACGAGCCCTGTAAAATGGCCTAACCTGAATGAAAGTATCAGTATTATGTTCTGTTTTGCAGATTAACCTCAAGTACTGAGACAATAATTATTTCATGAATTAAAATAAAAGAAGTATTTGTTATTAAAATCACATACACACAAACAGAATAATTTTACTAGTTTAAAAACACCTTATAAACTTATATTGTGACACAGTTGGGCTGTTTATTTACACACACAATATTACCTTATGATTTTCAAAACATCTCATAAACTGATGTGCTGTAACACAGTTGGGGCAAAGGAAATTGGCGCAATCAGTACATCTAGCTACAGCTTTCTCCTTTGCTTTGCAGCTTGTGCAAACAATCTGCATGTCTTCGATGACAGACACATTGAGCATATCTGATATGATGTGTTCTGAAGGCAGGTCTGCAATGACCCCCTTGAAAGAAAGTCTTGTTTCTTGTTCGCATGTTGGACATTTTATCACTTGAGGTGGTGGTGTCACAGACTGTGTGGATTCTTCTCCCTTATTCTCACTCAACTGTGGAAAAACAATAATGGTGAGGAGTTTAGTGTTCTCAGTAATAATACAACAGGACTTCTAGAATATGGTAGATTGACACTAATGGCTAATGATATCTTTACCATCAACAGTAGAGATGGAATGGTTGATTTTAAAATTAAAAAAATGGTTTTGTTTTCGGAATACTGTGATTGGCCAAAATACTTTACGGGTCATCAGGATTACCAGCAATGTGTGAAAATGTCCCAGCATTAAGATACAAATGTATGGTATATTTTTAATTATGGCTAGTGAATGTTGTAAATTACTGATCCCAAGGAGCCTAGCGGATTTTTAAAAACATCTCAAAGAACTGAATAAACGAAAAAAATTGCATTAAAATAACATTCATCTCACAATGTATGTTTATAACACACATATTTAAAGCAGTTGACTGGAAGTCTTTATTGTATTGCTTTAAAACCACTGATCATAGTAGTGTTTGACGTATAGACACCACAGTTTATTTTGCAACAAGTTGGATATGCCAAAATTAATAATTTAAACAAAAGGCTGAAAGAAATATATACGTTAATGTTAAAAAATAACAACAGCCAAACACATTTTACACAGCCTATTAACTAGAATTAAACTCTTTTAGTTTAACAAGAAATAAAAATAAAAAATTCAAAATTGTTTCCATAAATCAAATATATATTCACCTGCTTTTCGAGACATTCCTGGCAAAACACGTGCAGACAACTGAGAACCTTCGGTTGTTTCAGCTTTTCTGAACAAATTGCACACTGATGCTTTTCATCTCCAGGCAGTGGTGAGGAATGCAGTGGAGATGAAGTCGGCGACACCTTGGGCGATACTTCTTCAGAGGCCATCACTTACATACTGTAAAGACATTCTTAAAGTTTGAATTTTGCAAAAACTAAATATAGTCCTCAGTTATTAGTTAATAATTTCTATTTCAAGGGGCCATCCCCAATTATCAACATTTTCACTTTACGTATAAAAACGAACCTACATTTTGGGGATATTAAACACTTACTCCAAATAAAATGTTTATATGCTCAAGAAAATGCTGATACTTATCTAGTTATGATTTCATTTAACTAGACAAATTTGCCCCAAAAATGTAGGACAATATTTCAAGCAAACTGCTGTTTTATTAGGCTGTAGGCCATGACACGAACGGAATTGTCCAAGTTGCTATCTGTACTTGCTGTTATGCCCCAAAACTATTACGGCATTGACGGCACAAAAAATGCTGTGGTGCCATACCTGGTTTACAACTGTGCCCTTCCTATACTTTTCCATGTCATATATATTCTTTCTTGTCACAATACTGCTTTACTGACCATGTCAAATAAAAACTCTGCAGGAAAATAACCCAACTCAGATGAAAGGACATTTACCCCAAATAAAATTCAACGTCAGAAATACCAAAATTATAATACTCCCAATATCTACTGAATCTCAGTTACGTATCTGGTTGTTGAACATTGAAATGCCCCGGTAATGGAGAATTAAACAAATCCAAACGAGCTTAGCTTGGCAGCAGCTAAATGTACGAAGCTGTTTCTTTTAGGTATGAGTGGCTTCAAATAAACTTACTTTTGCCAAATGATATAGATAGGCTATTTTGTGGTGTCAGAGATACATTTCACACTTTTCAGGAAAGCACTACATAAATGTACAAAAAGATCCACAACTTTTTAGTGTTATACATTTTAAGAACCAACTAGAGCACTATTATTATATATAAACATTAATCCATCCTTATGTCATTTTAGGTGTACAGGGGAAAATATGGTGTCGGACATATGCACACGAACTGCAATTCTTTACCCAATACATGGTTAAGTCTAATTCTCTGTGATGTGAGAGTGCATATTAGATTTTATCTGTATTATCAGATGTACAAACTTTGTATTTTGATCACACACTAAAACAATAGAGATAAACCTGCTTGGTGTTGGACATAAAAAAAATGTTTGGTGTCTAATGTATTCGTGTGAAATACAACTTTACAAATTTTGAGTCATTATAGTTAACAAACAAGATGATATTAAAAACAAAAACACAGTCTGAGCTAGGATTTATTTCTGTTTGAAGAAAATTAAAAACAATTACCAGGTGCAGGGAGGGGGGTTCAGGGGGTGCGGATGAACCCCTTTGTCATGTGGGGTTTTTTGTTTTGAAAGAAACCTTAAATATTAGCCATAAACATAACTAGCTCAGTGCAAATTAAGATGAACCCCATTTACAAATTCTAGGTACCACCTATGACTACATGGGTAGAGGCACTGATTTTCCATGATCGCAGAATCGCGGAAATGTCTATCTGAAATGGAATTCCCGATTTTCCCCCAAAACATTATTTAACTTTAAATAACACATTTGATTAATAAAAATTTATTTAATTTTTACCTGCCTGTAAAAGACACAGCACTAGTACCTTTGTATGTTACGCCAAATGTTTAATATAGAGTATCTAGACGTTTTACCAGCTGGGTTTTTTTGTTTGCTTATTCCCAGCGGGCAGCATGGCCCAGTGGTACAGTGCCCGCCTGATGCGCGGTTGGTCTAGGATTGATCCCAGTCAACTAACCACTGGGTTTTTTCTCGACATAACCATATGTCCGACGCCGATATAACCATCATTATAATGTGTTGAGTGCGTCGTTAAACAAACAAACAAACTGCTTATTCCCAGCGATTTAACGGGGGGAAAACGAACATTGTGAGCTAAAATTGTCCGATATCGACTCAGTGAAAGATATATAATGTTAGGTTCGCTTATTAATTTTAAACATTTGCGGCATTGCCATATTTCTGATCTCAAAAAGGAATACAGTAATTGCATATTATATGCCAGGCTTTGTTAAAAATAAATTATACAAGGGAAGTGGTTTATAGTGTGATAGTTTGTAATTATTTTCCCAATTATATCGTAAAGAAAACCGAAAATGTCCAAAGTCGGTGTCGTATTCGTGTGCCTGCATGTCTGAGTGAGAGAGTGAAAAAAAACAATTTGTAACATTATGAAATGGAAAAGGGGGGAAACCTGAAACAGAATCAGTGCCTCTACATGGGGTGGGGGCAAAGTGGCCAACCTGTGACTAGTGAACACCTACAGGTGACAAGTGACACAAGGAAAAATTGCCACTAGCTATATGTATGTCTGAGATGACAGCACCACAAAATATTTTCATTATTTTAAAATTAAAGGCAAATAAGATTGGGGGTGGGGTGATAACTGTAGTAGCCCACAGGGACTAGGGACCTAAACAAGGTGCAAGAGACATATTTTAATAGTTTTGCATTAATTTATGGTAAGTAATTTTATATTTATTGATTCTAGTATTTCTACACATAATCTCTGCAAAATTAACTAGAAAATTTCAAAATAGTAAAATGCTGCCAGTGCCAATGAAGTATTTTTCTCAAATGTGACTTTACATTTACCATGATATTCCAATTTGCATAATTCTGTTATTTTGTTATGGAGATGAATAGTATAATTTTTACTTTTTAAAACATAATCAATACTTTTGGCGGGAACCAGCCTTTTGCAGTTTGCTAAATTCCTCTTAATACACTTATATGGTTAAAAATTAATACCGATATTCATAATTGGCTCTAATTATAAAAAATGTCTCCAGAAATCACACTGGCATTGCATAAATATCAATGCTTTGCTTCAAAATTGGACATACACTACAACAGAACAACAGCTGCATGGCAATTGTTACATATACAGTAAAAGTTTTAATATTTTTTAATCAACCATACAAAATTAACGGTGCATCTCAGTAACATTTTACAAGTTAGCAAAAGTGGAGCTTTCAAAACATTATATTTTGGTGTTGAACATACACACTAGTAACATATGTAAATATTATGGACAAAAGTCTGCTTGAAATATAAATTTGTCTTTTATATTTTATGTCAATTAACAAAGGACATGTCTGGGATTATTTCTGTATAAAGATTTTTATTTCTACTCACTTTATGTATAAAAGAAATATGCAGATAAATTTGTTCATAGAATTTTTCGTGAAACAC
>JAECMU010147704.1:0-14041 GCA_016106625.1 Dracogyra subfuscus | reverse complement strand
TTTTGTCAAGTTCATCTGTCAAACAGTCAATGTCTGTGGTCAGTGCTGTACACCGCATTCGTAAAATCTCCATCTCCAATAGCTGTTCTTTCAATCTGAAAAAGAACATAATATTAGTGTCAAGACAAACTGGAAGGCCTACTTCTCACATTAGTAGATAATGAATAAAATTAATCTGGATTACTAAGACTCCCCCCACCCTCACACACTAAAAAATAAAATATACTGTTAAAAATAAGATGGGGATATTCCATCTAAAAAATTACTAATTATAGAAAGAAATGAGATATAAAACTTTAAATAAGTGTACAATGCGAGTTAATGTTTCCACTCAAAGAGCATGAAAAACGCACCAATTGTTTTGATCTTGAAGCAAGCGACATGACAAAGTAATTTGAAATTGAACACTTAGTTTGCATGTACACTGTGGCAATATTTGGGTTTTTTTTATATTGGAACACTAAATCATAACCTTGCTGTCACATTCTTTACAATATTGTGTTAACTTGTCAAGAATATGTTGTCTCCAATGTCAGGAACATCTCAGGGCTGTAGGCATGCTCTAAGTTCGTACTACCCAGCAAATTGTGGCCCGTAGATTTAATGTGTCACCATCAGTCATTAGCTAATTGTGGGCCCGATATCAACAAACCAGAAATGTTGATAATCGTCCCCATTCAGGATGTTCAAGGGCCACAACTCTGGTTCAGAACCGCTTCACTGGGACTTACATGTTCAAGAACAGAGGTCAATCAGCCAATCAGATTGCAAGAGAACTCTGTGTTATAACTACCGTTACAGTGTCTGGTCAGACTATTCGTAACAGACTTCATAGAAGTAACATCCACGCATGTCAATTCTGTTACTCTACATTTGACTGCAACACACATTGCTGTTAGATATCAATGGTGTACATATCGTAGACATTGGGCTAACATACACTGGGCTCAGGTAATGATTTTAGACGAGTACAGATTCACAATAGACTTGCAAGATCGACAACAGCATGTCTGGCGATATCTACCGATTTCGAGTAAGGTCCTTTACAGTATGGAATAGCATCACCATACCTGCCAGAAACCATTTGCATATTGTTCATGGGAGGGTCACTAGGTAGTGCTATCGGGACAACATCCTGGCACCCATTTTGTTTTTCAGGACGACAATGCTCGTGCTCACTGGAAATTACTGGTCACTGCATATTTGCAGCAACAGAACATCACCACACTCCCATGGCCAACCCTAAGCCCAGACCTTTCACTCATTGAGCACATGTGGAACATCATCGGACAACATCTCAAAGAACGTTAACGTCAGCCAACCAACTTGGCTGAATCAGGTGCTGCTCTTCATGAGGAATAATATTAGATGTTTAATCAGGGGCATGCCATGTTGGATTTGTGTGTGCTTGGCAAACTAGTGTAAATATTGAAAACGTCAAATTGACAAGCACATGTGTTTCATCTGGACCTACATCACTATCCTGGCTATAGCCTTTAATGCCAATCCCTTGTCACATGAGTGCATGTTTTTACCATTGATTAATATTGCAATAAAAATTTATACTTAACTGTGATATTGTGTTAAACTGTAAAACGGGTATTATTCGTGATATCAAAAATGCAGACAGTTCGCATTTTTAATTTTCACTGTGACATGAGTTTGTTTCTGGGAGGGGGTTTCATTTCTAACGCATAAAAAAAATACACTTTGGTGCATAACTTTAACTCAACATTAGAGTGGTCGACAGTAGTATACGTAATATTATCCCTTTCTGAGCGACACGTCTTTTATTCTGCAGCAACCACACTGTGTATACAATTAATGAAAGTAATCTGGGATGTGGTTCAATCAATTCTTCAGAAAGTGTGAAATAAAGACAAACACTTGTACTAGCAATCTTGTTTTAATGTTTAAACACTAGTTGTTCAAAACGTGTTATCTCTTTTGTATTTGTCTTTTGTATGGACTGCATGATTCAGGACAGCGTGTCAAAATGGCTAAACTGGCAATAAACATCGGACCAACAATTTTAATATTTGCGGAAGTGTAATTTTCACTGCTAAATTAAAAATACGAAAATTATACATTCACAAATAATACCCATTTTTCAGTATTTGAATACCTCCTACTTATTTTTAACATTATATATTAATTGCCACTAACTCCAATGCTGTCTTTCATTTTGATAAGGCAATACAGTTTTTATTTTATTATTCAGATTTATTCCAGTTTGTACATAATTAGCTGAAAAAGATGCTTTTTCATATTGGTTGATAAAAATACCTTTTGGCAAATGTTTTTGCTGCAGGGTGAGCCCTGTATGTCATATTTCACTGCAGTATGACATTGTTAATGAATAACACAAACAGACAACACAAATTACACCAAAGCATGTGGCATAATGATAGACAAATGGTATCTACATTACATGATATAAAAAGATACAAAAACCCCAAAATAACAAACAGAAATGTAACACCACCATCACAACGTTTTTACCTCTCCACATCCTTTGTTAAAATGTTGTTATCATTTCTCAACAACTCAAGTTCGTCAACATTATATTTGAGTCGTCTCATTTCCCTCAGTTCATTCTGAAGATCTTTAATCATGTTTTCTGTAAACATAAATTTGTTATACATAAAAGCATGTATACATACTGTTTTCTCATTTTCAGCATTCTAATTTATTATCTGGCATGAGATATCACAAAATTAGCATGGCAGTTAAAAACTTTGTTCCAGGCTTGTTTGATGATTGGTAGGTTTTTTAGGATTATGAAAATATTTTTAGAATGATGTGATCTAGATATTTTCAGATTTCATCTCATAATCTCGTTAAATCTGCAGCCCAATTTTACATTGAAGCCAAGGAATTAGCTGCATTCTTAAATCTGAATTACCACCACTTTCCATAACATGTTGATTATTATCTAGACACTTAAGATGTCTTACCCTTCTCCTCAAGTTTTGTATTTCTATCTTCCAGATCCATCTCAAGATCACTGCGCAGATGACACTCAGTCTTGAGTTCTAACTCCAGTTTTTTCAGCTGCTGTTCCTTCTTGCGCACTAGTGCCTACAAGAATGCGTAAATGTTTAATGACAACCCAACGCAAAAAAAATTCACACTGGCCACTGAGTGCCAAACAAAATTCAATACATGAATATGATCATGCCTTCAAGAAAGACTATTTATTAAACTATATAACTTCTCATTGATAACATATTTTCATCATACAACTTTTGACCAAAATGTTTGTAGAGACTAAAGAGATTTCACTGTTTTGTGTGTGTAACGTTTTGACAAAAAACTTTCCTTCTTGTTCCCATTAGTATCGATGTAAATTTAAGTAGTCTACTAATCTTGCAGTTAAACTAGATAAAGACACTTATAACATGTCTTCTTTTATGTTGTAACAACTAACATGTTTTCATTTGAGACAACGTGACATGAGTTATGCATAAATAACTGTTTAATATTTATAAGTTAAAAATTATTTGGGACATGTAGTTGACCTAGATGAATTTGAAGACTAGCTGGCAGTGTTATTGGTAGTAACACACTACAGACTATAAAAACTAAAAAACTAACAAAATAGTGACATAAGTTGAAAGAAGATGATAAAGATAGAAAACTGCAATATATTTACAAACAAAGCAGAGAGACTTTTAGACAGCTTATATGTACAGTGAAGAAATAGCTCTAAGAATTAAGCTATGATTGAATAACAGAAAATAACAGATGTATTTAGTCAAAAGGTTAAAGACATGTAGAAAGCTATCAATATAAACACTGATCTTGAGGTTATTGAAAGGATTGTACAGTTGTTTATTTGAATACCAACAGTACAGATTAATGCCAGGGTGAGATCAAACAGGAAAACAGATTATAAAGTGGTCAGTGTACCTCACTTGTAGCCCGTAGTTCTTTCTCTCGAGCAAGAAGCTACAATAAATTAAACATTCAAATCAGCATTATACATTTATCTTAGCAGCTGTCACTGGAATTTCTATTCTTACAATGATTATTTTTAGTCACATGGGAAACAGCTGATGAATTGTTTTTTAAGAATAACCTCAACTACAAACAACATTCAAAGACAATATTATCTGACAGTCATTTTGATACTAGTTTTTAAATACAAGATTTATTTGCTGGAACTGTATTTCACTCATTACCAGGAAACATTCCGTAGAGTATTGTCGCGATTTGATACTCATGTTTCACAGATCACTACACAATTTTAAAACATTAAACAGTAGTTGCTAATAAATTTTCAACTTACATGAAATATCGCTAAGCAAGATTTTGAAATTAAAATGTTCCTTGATTACCAAGTTACAATTATTGCATTCCTTGTGAATGTTAGAAAATCCAAACACCATAAAACAAATGTGTAATCACTAGGTTTTTTTAATTATCTAGGCTAACCTAGATCTAACATTCTTTTGACCCGTTGCATTACATCTTATATCAAAGTTTTGTCAATGAAATCTATATGTAACATTTTATTATTAAAGAACATTTCAGAACTGCAATTTGTTGAAATTAATTGATAGCAAACCTCAAGGAAGGCAAATAAAGTTACTGCTTGTGTAGTTTACAACATCATCATAAGTAGCCCATTAATGGGCATGTTTGCATACAGTTACTTGCACTTATTTTTTATTGTGAAGTATGAAAAGTGTGTTGCTAAATAACAAAGTTCATACCCTCTGTACAAGCTGTGGTGACTGCATAAACTCCCCAAGTGGTGTTTTTGGAGAGCCTGTTAAACTAAGGTTTCGAAGTGGTGATGATATCTGACATGGACTGGCAATCAAATTAGAAATCTGTGGGTGTTTAACTTCTGAAACTGAAACAATAAAAAATAATTAATTACACACTGAAATCACAGAAAAACTTTCTATTAAATATATATCCAACATGCAGACTATAAAAGCCAAATCTAAATAATAAAAGCTAAATTTGATATTGGAGGGTTTAAAAACATTAAGATAATAAACACTTTTAACAGAAGTCAGTCAGAAATTTCATGTAATGACCATAAGCTATTCCTGAACAATTCAATTAAAAATTCAAATATGAAGAGCCAATTTAAAAAACAATCAATTGTGCATATTTGTAATCTGTGTCTATAGTAAACAATAACTAGGGAATATCTTCTTTTCTTTTACCAACACATTAAAACAGCTGATTTTATCTCAATAGTTACTCACAGGGCTAGCTCTGGGTATGCAGAACATTTCGCCAAAAGTATCCATTATACTTAAAAAATGACAGAAATCTAGTTATTTTCTTTCAAATTAAATTTAAAAAATTCAATTATTTATTAAATTTGTAACTGTCAAGTGTCAGAGCTAGCTCGGACTTGTTTGGAAGGGGTGCAGCAAGTACTCGCTCACTCGCCAAATCCGAGTAAAAACTCTGATAGACAAAATAACAAATGCAACTACCAACCAAATGTCTGTTTGTCTTTTTTATTTTGTTTGCAACGTGATGTTGATCACTTACCAAGTGTTATTAACAATGTTTTGTCAATACATTTATATACATAATTTGAAGTGAAGACACTGTACACTATAATATTGTTAATAATATAGTTACATTATAATATTGTTAATAATATAGTTACATTATAATATTGTTAATAATATAGTTTTCTATAGATTGGTGGACTACTAGAAATTCTGACAGGCTAGTTAATTTTGATGGTTTTTGGTTCGGCGGGCTAGTGAGACATTTTCTATTTCTGCACCCTTGTTTGGGGTTTTGGTAACAATTGTACACAGAAAACAGTTAAATATGCATACATTATGAAAAATAATCTGTCCATACTATAATACTCTTTTCCTTTCTTATAGAAAATATATTTAATATTAAAAAAAGTAGCTGTTTAACAAGATAGATGATAAAAATTAATTTATTAAAAGTAACAGAAGCAATGTTTGGTATTTACATTTAACAAACAAGTGAGAAAAAAAAGAGTAAAATAATCATATCAATGAAAATGTTCAGAAACAGTATATGGGAACCAACAACCAAGGTGCATTTTAGGTGAATAGTATTTTCAAAATGTTTTAAAGACATATCATCACAGATTTACAGGATTTAATTTTTTTAAATATGGATTATAAATAAAAAGTCCACCCATTTAGTATACCAAAAACCTTGCTATTGTATCATTCAAAATGCTTTACTAGTGCTATGATAAGAGGGAAATCCACGTCAACCATATCGGTAATTTTACATTTTTGAATCTTGGGAATCTTTAATGAGAAGTTTATAAAACATACGAAGTCACATAGCATTTGCATGATATTTGTAGTTATTTCAAATCAGCCTTATTTTCTCTTTTATTTTCTTTTATTTTTTTTTATTCTCTTTTATTTTCTATTTTATGGATATTGGCAGAATTAAAATATTTTTACAAAATATCAATAATACGTTGTTATATAGATGGTTGAATACAGTACTTTAAGGGGCAAATAAAATGTGCATATTTTTAGGTAATACTTTGTTGGGTTATTAAATCGACCTGTGACAATATGCCTTTAATGATGTCAAATGCTGAAGTGAAAGTTAAGTTGTTAACTGTGTGTAGGTCAGCTAAACTGAACACATTTTGCATGAAATTAGCTTTAGAAATATTATTTTAATAAATGCATCATGATTAACAGCAAACAAGTATAACATCAAACCAATTTACAACCATATATACCAAACAGTCTCATATTAAAAAAAGCTTACAAGTGGAACCATACTGAAGTTAAGTGACTGAAGTCAATAGACCTTTAACAATCATATTGTTTGCATCAATACTAGTTATGCAAAACTGATTGTGTGTTTTGCAAACAGAATGCTTGGTTAGTAACAGAATTCATGCCAAGTAATAGTAAAGCATGCCAAAGAAAGAGAGACACAAAATGGGGGAAAAAGAAAGAAACAAATAAATGTGATTAGCATTAAGCAGAACATGTGCAACATCTCGGTGGTATACGACGTACTTGCATAAAAGCTACTGTTAAAGGATCGGTTGACACTACCTGGCGTTGACGGGAAGCCGTTCACTACTAGTTGAAAGAAAAGAGTAGGATCGTGATCAGCGTGGTTGTCTAAGAAGCAAACAAAAAGAAACTAATTCACCACACTAAGAAAACGACACCTCCTGGTCTATCTACTGGAGGGATAGACAGAATGACAGTAAACAGAGCCTCATGAAGTGGCATTCACAGAAATGAAACAATTGAAATGAAAAGAACAAATTTAATGATAGCAAGAGGAGAAATCAGAAACTAAAAGAGCTCAATACATAAACTACAAAATAAAATGACAAACTGAACAATAGGAAAATTACAGTTCTACAGCCAGCTACAACAGTGGACTGCACTGCACTAAGTTCTACCATTTTCCCCCACAACATATACACAGTAATACATATATATTTAGCAGCGTACATGCTCTTTTGAAATAAAACCTAAATTTTAACCACAGTTTGTGAAAACAAGGCAGAATGACATGGATTCTATGTAATTTTGCCCATTTTTGAAGCTTTTAACCATGCGGCTAAGTGAACTTTCATTACAAACACTAGCTTGCTAAAATTAACTGCAATCAGTGGGACGTTCAGGAGGCCACGCTTGTGCATGTAAACAATGTGACCGGTATGATCATCTTTTATTAAATAACACTGTAAATGACTGTTAGTTTTCCTGAACATCGTCTCTACATTCACTATTAATAAATTTGAAATCCACAAAACCTTAAATTTACTATGACAAAAGCAATCTAACAAATTACCACTCAAAATAGCAAAGAGGCATGCATTTATTCAATGACATCTTATTTTATTACGGATATGGCAATAAAAAGCATACTTCAGTTTGTTAGTGAGAATAGACAATTTAAAAAAAAGGGCTTGTAAGATTATTTTTAAATTGTAACAATAAAATGACATTAATAATAAAACATTTAAATATATAGACTCCCTCATGGCCAACTACAAAATGAATGCCCAATTAATCATACTTAAGACCAGTACCATCAAACATAATTAAAAACTTACATACTACCAAGATACAAATAAAAAGTCAAAAGGCATAGACAATCAAAATAAAACCTAAAAACCAAAACCAAAAAGCATACTTAAGACCAATACCATCAAACATAATTAAAAACTTACATACTACCAAGATACAAATAAAAAGTCAAAAGGCAAAGACAATCAAATTATAACCTAAAAACCAAAAAGCAGTCAAAACACAGAGCATAAAAAGCAGACATGATCATGACAAATTAAATTAAAAATAGAATGTAAAAAACTGCAGCACCATAAAAGGTATAAACTGGTGACTTGGCTGACAAATGGTTTACCTGTGTGTAGAGTAAGAACGTCAGCGAAGTCAGGAGTCAGGGACATGTTGTGGTTCGAGTTCAAGTTGAACATGGCACTCTCCAGCAGATCTTTGATGTTTAACTGAATCGACTCATCCAGTTTCATGGCCGCATTAATGAAATGGGCTGCATTACTCTCGTAACTCGCAGCAAGCAAGACGGCAAATACCACCTGCAAATAATAACAGAGAATGTTAAACAATCATTCAATCCAACTGTCCATATCCGGCCATAAATGAACACAAATGTGGCAAGTTTTAATTAACACAAATGATGGTTGTGGTGATGCTTACTTAACACAAATCAAAAACTGGTTACCTGAATTCCAGTGGTAATGTAACTGAGCCATATTAAAATGTATCTTAACAAAAATTACACAGAATTAAATATATCACCTACTATAAAAAAAATTGGTGCAGTGTGATAACACCCACAGATGCAACAACAAACAAAAGGTTTGTTTCGAATAAAGACACCACTAGTGCACATTCATTTATTTATGATTGGATATTAGATGTCAAACATTTGGTAATTCTGACAGTCTTAGAATAGAAACCTGCTACATTTTGCCATGAGTAGTAATGGATCTTTTATATGATCCATTCTGAAACAGGATAGCACATAGCACAGCCTTTGATATATACCAATCGTTGAGTACTGACTGACCCCAGAAATAGCCCAACAGGCCATCAACAGGGATCTATCTTATCAGTTAAGCGCTTTACCACTGGGCTACATCCACAATAAATTTAACTAACCTAGTATGAAACTGATCTAAACATAAAACTTTCAAGTTTTGACACTGTTGCTGCTGCCATTAGAAAAGTGATAGATATATATATCTTTTTTGTACACAAGGTGAGACAAAAAACACAGTAGCCAGGAGTGCCATTTAAAATTAATTGTCAGACTTCAATTTCCATACCCCTTAAACAATTGCATGTCTTTTCATTAAATATTACATTTTTTGTTGGAAAGAAAATCTCCATATATTTTCCTCAAACTGATGGTTCTTGTTGGACTATCTTTGTTGAATTTGCTTTCATTATTTGCCAATAAAGGTTGCCTTGGTGAATGCTAATTTTCAACCCTGTGTTAGGGTTTGGGAATGGACGATTTATATCTGCTGTAATTAGCAGACGATAAAACAGTGTTATATAGTAACAAATTATTTAAGAATATTTAATATGCAAATCATCAGCGAGGTAAATGATCTAACCATGGACAAATGTCATGGTTGTTAAATATTTCAACATGTGTATTACTCACTGTTCTGATACTATTAATGCAATGCCATTATCTGACACAGCCAAAAGCATTTTAATACTTGTTAGCCAGTAATACACATACCAATATTTAAAATATACTTTTTAACAATCCTCATCAACAGACATCCAATAAGTACAAGATCAACCAAACACTGAATTGTCTCAAAGATTCATTTAATGGAAAGAACAGAATCATTTGTCCAATCTTAGTGTGGCTAAAGAATTTTCAATATGGTACTTCGAAAACAATGTGAATTAAGATTAAGACAAACAAATATGAACCAGGGCTTCTAGAATTTTATAAAAATTCACTAGCCATAGGATCAGTGATTTTAAAAATGTACTAGCCCTACTTTAAATAAATATAATTCTACTAATAGTAATAATCAGATATGTCACCTAAAGAGTGAGATTAAACTTTAAAATCATTAGACTGAGGTGGAAAGAGGGGACAAGATATTCATATTTACAAAATAAGTAAATGCAGCATTTGACTAGGGTTGGGGTTTTTTAGTAGCCGTCAGGCTAGTTATAGTAATTATTCACTGAATATCACTAGCCATGGGAGTGGGGCTACCATAATCTAGAAGCCCTGATGAACTTTAGGTTTATAACCTTTGCAATTTCCAATTCTGTTTTCTCATCCTGTTCGGCCGATTCTAACATACAATTGAAATCCACAAGTCCACCTTCTGCAAAGTCCACTTGAAAAAAACCTTTAAAAGAATTCAAACATTAGTTTAAGCATTCATCAATATATTAAACTTATTTACATCTAAATATAAAAAAATATATTAATATCCGATACTAGAGAAGTACAGTCAAACCCGCTTATTTGCATTGCCTCGGTGCTGCGCGATTTTATGCAATTAACCGGGTTAGTCGATTAACCGATAGAGTACCGACTTTCACTTTGTAACAGCCATCCAACTACAAAGTGGAAGACAGTCTAGCACAATGCGGTACTTTATACTGGAACTAGTATAGTTAACATATGTCACATGCAGTTGGATATATATAAATGTAAAAAAAAAATATATCTATCGATGTATATAATTAGCATGATGTTTTTGTTTTAATCAATTAATTTAAAAAATAAAAAATAAAAACAAACTCCGTCGCCTGTTATTACTGGGCGTCGTTTTATAAAACACAAAGTTTGTTCATTAAAAGAATACTGACCATCCACTAGTGTAAACAAAGTGTATTAACCATGTAGTTAATGAGATAAACTTGAAACAACAGAACCATCAAAAAGTTCACGTTTCATCGGTGCACTTGTTTACACAATGACGTCAGTTTCCGGAATTACAGGGCTGTTGATTGACCGAATGCGCCGTACCATAGAATTACGTGAACTTGTATGAATTTGCTGGCATGGTGTTCTTTCCATCACAAAAATTATGGCAAGCTTTGCTATTGTTTGTGATTCCCAAATAATGACTTTGCAATTGTTAAGCAATTACTGTTAAACTCGGCCAGTGAATTGTTATCAGTTCCAGCAGTCCGTATTGCATGCATGACCGGTCTAACACAATTGACTGACCTTCATGGTGCGGTCTAACAATATAGCAGAAAGTTTGGGATGATCCATAAATAACGGTCTTTGTTATGGGGTTGTTTTTTTCGGGAAGCAGGTCTCGCCCCCCGCCCACCCCTTTGCTTACCCTAGTAAAATTCCAACCCATCATATTACAGATGTACAATTAATACTGAGTAAAACAAATAATAAATTCTGCATACTTGTGACTGAGAACAACCAGTTTTTTTCGCTATTTCTGCTTGTGAAAATTTTTGATCTAAAAGTTTAACAGCTTCGTATTTATCAGCAAGTGATAAATCTTTTCTTTTGCGTTTAACAGACATAGCGTACACTGAATCTAAATGAATAAGTGAACAACAACCCTTTCTCGGTCACATTTATTAAAAACATCACCGCCTAGGACGATTGATCTGTAATCTTTTAATTACTAATATAAGGCTTCTCAACATAACGTAATTGATACAGAACAATGATTGCCCTGAACACGTCAATCGAATAGGGCTCAATAGTTGACTGCGCATGCGTACAAGCGCACAGGCGGTACTTCTAAAAATAATAGTCGGAGATTACCACTTATTGAGATGGCCTCTGATTAACAGCAGTATATTGCAAACAAAACATTAGGTGTTAGGTTTATTCAACTTAATTATGTCATTCTTAAATCTTGTAGTCGGGTATTGTGATTCACCAGAAGGAACGTGCACACCATCTCATTTGCATGCCAGACGTGGACTCCGTAAACAGTGATTACAGTCGGCTTACCACACAGTGAGCTCAAACAAAACAGATTATCAGTGATTTATTTTAGTTTTTTTGCCAAACTTTGATAGACTTTCTCAGTAATTTGTGACATTAATTTAGAACACACACAATATTTATGTGCAAATAACCGATATATAGCCTGTAGTCTGTGCAATTAACCGGATGTTTTGTAGTGTTATAAGGGAATATGGTTCCGTGTTGGGTAAAAAAAGTCAATTAACCGAATTATGCTATAAACCGATGTGCAAATAAGTGGAGCTGACTGTATTTAACATTAAAGAAAATACATTCCCACAGATATTGTTGAATTATGCAACTAAATTTAATTATAACATTTGACCTAAATTATTTGTTTAGTCTATGAAAGTGTAACCATAAAACAAAGTGTATACATTTGTATGAAGTACCATGAACTTTCAGTTTAGAGTAAGCATGTTGTTTTAGGATGTCCATCAACAAGGTAAAATAGTATTATCACAATATAAACATTGAAGTAAATAATCCATATTTGGCAGGTACATAAAACTTTAAAAAGGACTAAGTTAGTAAGTAACAACTTACCATCTAAATATTTCTTAATGAAACCGATTCTTTCCGTATCACTGGTGAGCTCATCATCTGGGGTCTGGTCCCTGAGAGTGATATGACAATTCTTTAATCTATCATGATTTACAACACAGCATATTACCAGTGTGTAACAGGAGGCGTAAATTTTAGATCTGCTAAATTTATTTCATTCAAAAATGTGTCAAAACACCTCACTAAATAGGTCAAAATTAGGTTTACTTCAAAAAATAATAATCATTGAAATAATTAGCATTTGGTCCAGCAAAAAAATATTTTGTACATTGTACATGTGTCAAAACAACTCACTAAATAGGTCAAAATTAGGTTTACTTTAAAAAAAATATATATATATAACTGAAATAGCAAATTATGTACCCTCGGGTGGAATAGCCCTGTCCCACATGAAGGATTCTTTTACTCTAAACAATCAAGAGTGTGCTCAACCGTAGGCAACAGATGGTGATTTTTGACGGCTATTGCTGCCACTACTTCTGCCTACTTTTTGTGCTTAGTTATAAACGTGTCTGCATTCAGCAAACATAGCCACCTATAATGAACACATCAATCAAGCATTCTACAGGGTCTCTGCAATTTTCGTACAAAGTTTAGTTGTTAATTTTCTTCTTATTACCGAGACACAATCAATACAAAACTTTACAGACTGACAAACTTACAACAGTTTCAGCAAATGTAAGAGATATAATCCATCTTGTAGATCAAATATACTTTCAAATGTTAAATCTCCAGGCAACACGGCTTTGACCTAAATAAAATGGGGAAAAAAATTCAATGAACACAAGAAACAAAATTATTAAAATCAAATCAAATCCATCTGTATATATATATATATATAAAAAATAAAACTTATTTTGAATCATTTTGACTATTAAGCTGGACCAGTTGGTTGAATAGGTCTGGGAATTGGTAAACTATAAAAAAAAAGGTAATCTCAGGGCTCGAACTTAAGAATTTATCACCGACGGCAATTTTGAATTTGCCGACGGCAGTTTTTATCCAAAACATCTTTTGCAGCAAATGGTCATTTTGCTGCATGTAGTCATAAGTATTCAATTTATATCAATAACTTTGAACATATATATATATATATATATAAAAACATTTGAAATTAGAAATAATATCCTGTTTTATTAAAAACAAAACAATTTTTGTCGGGACATCGTTGCACGGACGTTACCATGGTCACGTGGTTTTTGTAGGTCATATGGAAAGGAGCGACATTAGGTACTGTTCAGCAATAATTATGTACCGATGGGATAGTAAAGAAACTCCGAAAGACATCGTTTGCATTATACATACATTTATCTGGATGTGTGGGGTTTTCTATGATAACAACATTTAATACTTTACACGCTAATTGAAATGTACAAAATTACAAGGGGAAATAATAAAAAAAAAATAAAAAAAACCCAGCAGAAACCAGGGTCCGCACTTAACGGTCGCCCGATCGCCCCTGGCGACTGAAAACGACGACGGGCGACTG
>JAECMU010147701.1:0-18137 GCA_016106625.1 Dracogyra subfuscus | reverse complement strand
TCCACTGGCAGCAAGGGATGTTTTATATGCACCACGTCATGGAAATACCAGAGTCTTTGATATACCAGTCGTGGTGCACTGACTGGAACAAGAAATATTCCAATGGACCCAACGACAAGGATCGATCCCAGAAAGACCGCACATCAGGCAGATATTTACCACTGGGCTACGTCCCACTCCTTAAAGCAACGGATACAAGCTTCCTTGGTTAGTGAGTGGCTAAGTCATCGGACTAAGGCTGGCAGGTACTGGGTTTACATCTGATACCAGCTGCCACCCAAAGTAGGTTTCAATAATTAGGTGGTTACAAGTACTTCTTGACAATGCCAGAAGTAACTACTGAACACTCCTTGAAGCGGAAAGACTAAGCCTATAGCCCATAGTCACAAGAGAGAAGCACATGTCGCAGATGGAAAGACAAGGACTGGGTTGTGCATGAGGACAGCAAAAGAAGTTGAAAGACAGGAGGAGCTGCCAGATCTGGAAGAAATGAGATGCAAGTCAAATGAGAGAAAGAAAAGTGAGCAGTAGGATTAAAACAAAACAAAAAAGATGTTTTAATGACTAAATAGGTGTGTAAGAAAAGTTGATTAATAATTAGGACAGCCAGCCACATATTCTAAGCAAGAAACTGCATATTTCAACAAGTACCATTTTGAAAAGTCAATGTACCTATAATTTACCTTTTGAAGTCATCTAATCATCTAGCAGATCTGTCTCTCTGCATACTGGACGATATCGCCTGCAAGGCAACATGCATTACAAGCAGTGTCTCTGCTGTAGACATCAGACGGAATCTGTGGAAAGGACAGACGATCTGGATACCGCATCCGGTTATAGTCACGGACAAGATTCTCCAGTTGACACACAGAATCGGACAAGTCATGGATGAATGAAACTTGCAGGTTCTGCATCACAGACCGGAGATCGTGACTTCTGATCTCATCTGCCAGCCGGGCATCGTGATTGTACAGCAAGGCCTTCAGGGCTTTTTCTGCTGCCTATGAAACATTAAACATTTCAATCCTTTACTGGAAGTTACATCCCTTTTGACAGCCATAAAGAGGCTGTTTACTCTATCAAATCTAACACAGGACAGAGTTAATTGGAATAAATGTAGCTGTGATGACATGCACTCATGAACCACAGTCAAAACAGTGGTGATATCAGATGTTTGCAAAAAGTGAACATATCGATCCTGCCTCAACAGTGGTACTTGTCGATCATGAGTACTGCCACCACAGCTGTCAAATTTTGTTTGAGATGAATTCATCTAAAATGTTGAAACAATAAATGAGCAAGATTTCACCAAAGAGTTTAAAAGGCACTGACATAAGAAGCAGAGGAGCAAATTCAAAATATGGAACAGCATCAGTTATCATTTTGGTCAGTGATGCATCGTGTTTACTATTTAGTATATTTAACGTCTATTATATAAAACGTTTTGAATGCCCCCAGGAGTCCCTAGACATCATAACACATGAACCTCACCTCTTTGAAGTAATAGCTACAGAGACAAGCTCTAGTCACCTTCTACAGGGTATTTCTTCCATTTCAGCGTCATAGACTTTCGTTTCACTGTACTGTAACTTCATCAAGATGTTAAATTACAGCTTTATATTGTAGATTAATCAAACCTTTGAGTCCATCTAGGGTCTGCAACTTTAAAGTGAATTTAAACAAGAGGCCTATTGGCTTATAGAGTTCTACTATTTATTAGGTCAGGTCACAGGGTTTAATGTGCACATTCAGAGCAAGCTGTTGTAGGGCACGCCTGTCATGGGCGCAAGTGCTTACAAAGCAAGCTCTTTCGTGCAAGACAGAAAGTTGGGAGGGGGGTGGAAGAGGGGACCACCTGCACTGGCAGGTGCAAGGGAGCACCAGCAGTCCGACCGAAATATTTATATTTTAAATTTGTTCTTATACACACACGTAAGAGTGTGTTTTGTTTAACAGCACCACTAGAACACGTTGGTTAATGGCTACTGGATGTCAAACATTTGGTAAATCTGACTCATAGTCGTAAGAGGAAACTTGCTTATCCTGATGCTCAAGGTGGACACACTCGCTACTGACTGTGTGAACATCGTCTGGACCCCCTCTAGTGATGAGGCTCATTCACATATGGCAGGTACACCTTTTCATGGACTATTGCTCATTTCCATACCTTTGGACATATCTCTTTCCATGTTATAACGTTTCATACACAGCAGTAAAATATTATCATCAATTAGCTTTGTGTTTTGTGTGTCACAATAACTTTTGTCTTTTAGTATATATGCACTTTCCCACAGACAGAAAAGCACATAACACGGTCTTGGAACTGTTGTGGTGCACTGGTTGGAATGACACAATTTAAAAAAAAAAATCAGTTTAATGGATTCACTGAGGCGATTTGATCTTGTGACATAAGCACACCCAGCGAGCACTGAACCAACTAAACTAAATCCCAACCCCATGTAAGAGATGATCCTTTGTAGATAAAAATTGCATCTCCAACATATGATGGAGATCCCATTTAAGGCTTGTGACTGGATGTTCCGAGGTCATGACACAAATAACCATAAAAAGATGCAGTCATTTTAGTACTAGTATTTCAAACTGTGCCAAATTTCCTTCACTAAAATGCACACCATTTCTGTTTGGTTTAATCCTATGGGACATTCCAAATTACATAGCACCATATCACCTCCTGCCTGTTACAAACCTTGATTGGACTGCTTGTGCTCCCTTGCACCTTCCAGTGCAGGCGGTCCCTCCTTCACCCCCATCCTTTCCTGCCCAAGAGAGGCGTGCACTACAACAGCTTGCTCTGAATGTGCATGTTAACTCCTCTGGCATTGGCATTAGGATGTCATTTCTGTCTATGACATCATTGACTTATATACTTTCAACCTAATGTGGCCTTTTCTTCAGTGTTTTTCCCTTAAACTACATAAATAATAACTTTTTTAAAGGGTGTGTAATAAATAAAATAGTACTCTCATGCCCGTTGGAGATGATTTCCAAAAGTATCTAACTCACTTTTCATCATTACATTCATTTAGCAACCACTCATTGTAAGATAAATAGTCTCCAACGAGCACTCATGTATTATTATCTACATCCATGTCAGTGGTAGATATAGAGAATACTACATGAGTGGACGTTAGATACCATTTACCTTATGAGTTGTTTTAAAACGTGTCTAACGAGCGAAAGCAAGTTGGATCTGTTTTTAAATGATGCTATGTCTCTTCAGGAATCTAAACTTGGGGAATTCAGTAAAGGGTTAAAACAGCTGCATAGGACTTTCTGATGCAATTATACATTTCTAATTTCTGTAGAAAGAAAATATTCTTATATCACTGGAAAATAAATGGAAGATTATAAGATTCCAAAATAGTATTTTAGAAAAGAAAACATACATTTGAACAAACATCTTAATGATGCTACAAACATGTATGAAAGCATATTCATATAATAAATATATCCTGGAGTATTCAATAGTCGCACAAATAAGAACAAACTTTAAAGTACATGTGTAACCGAAAAGCAATAAAATAAATATTATTTACTTAACTAGTTGCTGTATATGGCACACTATTTGTTATTAAGATCAACTGAGGAATTCATTTGCATTAGCAAGTTTTTAAATAGAACCCACTTTTGGCATACTATGTAAAATGTAATGAATATTCATCAACTCCAGTCTATTTACATATTCATAAATTTCCAACTTGGGATCATTGTATTTGGTATTAGAGAAAACAGACTTTTTCAGAGATGAAAAAAAGAAATAGTGTAAATCACTTTACAATGTTGTCTTTTCATTTGTTCGTAAACGTGACATCACTGGTTTACGTGTGCTCACAACCTTTAGAAACATTGTGACATGTACAACTTTTGAAGTGTGCATGACTAATGATTACTCCATAATAATCAAAGCCATGTCAAGCTATAAGACCAACCTGATGTGATTTGAAGCATATCCAGTTGAAAGCATCATATAATGTGTTTGAAAGTCCTTTCTTGGCTGCATCAAGATCCACAGCTGCTTGTCTTAACCAGCGTCTGGCTTCTCCATGATGTGGATATGCATTCTCTCTTGTAAATGAATGAAAGCCAAAAGTATTAGATGATGAGGAAGAGTGGTGTCCAGAATGCTGTTGGTAACTATTGTAACAATTTCTCTGTGATCGAGACCTTCTGTCCATGTTGGTGAAAAAATCTGATGATTCAAATGGTGGTCGTGGTGACCATGAATGTTTCTCTTCATTATCATCTATGTTTTCACCACGGTTTAGTTTTGTAACATACAACTGGATATACTGACACACATTGGTACACAGCTGTTGTCTGCCTGGGTCATTCTTGTCAGGGTGCCATTTTAGGTACAAACGTTTTACCACCCTCTGTCGGTCATGCTCATCAAAATGTAACCAAGCATCCTTCAATGTTTGTCGAATTTCTTTCAGCACATCATTTAAACCTGGTGATCTTGGTGGTGAACTTGATGGTGCACTTGACAAAACTAGTTCTCTGCTTGAACTGGTTTTATGTCTGCAAAATTTATACAGTTTTGTAGCATTCAGTTCCTCCATTCTGCCTTCCCCAACTTCAACACAATACTTACTCATCATGGGAGAGACATTTTGTTCAGTGATCTTTCTAACAATTGCATAAATGTAGACAGCATCAGATGATTCCATGCTGGGAGTACTGCTCAAGGTTTCATTGACAAGTGGATCATAGACTTCAAGGCCAACATATTCATCTACTTTCAAACTTTCAAAGTTGTTATTAAGCATCCAGTGAAACTCTAATGGAATCAGAGTTCCAGGTGGTGGGAAAATAACTTTATCCAATTCATAAATGTCAAAATCAGAGGCCAAGATTTTTTGCTTATCCAAATATAAACTAATAGCATTTCCATCTATTTGAAGCATTTGTGTTATACAGTTTATTTTCTTTCCAATCTGTCCTTTCACCATTTTGTCAATTTCATCTGATATTTGGTAACACATGTCAAAGTTATTTCCACATGCATCTGTATCTAAATACAAGATATTTCTATCTTTTGTAGGTGAGAACTCTGAGAAACAGGTTACTTTTTGTTCACTCCCAGCAACAGGTAATTCAGAATATACTAAATTTGTCCTTAAATCGTATACCTCACAAATCTGGATATTTTGAAATATCTTTGCTATCAAACTCGCTTTCTCTTCAGTTATTGGTGTGCTATAATTGTAATAGCTTTGATGATTAGCAAGCCGAATAACACCAGAGATAAAAGGAGTTGTTGACATACAGTGCAGGTACTTATTAGAATGTGTACCATGGTAAGCCTGTTCCTGGCATTCAGCTGTTACATGTTCTTGAACCAATGATGTCAGAATACTTGGCCTGTGTTTTTGTGGAAGGTAACACACAGTCCTCACGGGATCAACTGCAGGAATCTTAAGAGTTTTAAATCCTATGAAGTAAGTTAGGTTTAGAGACAAAATGCGCATTTGTAGTTCCACACAGTTTGATAATACTAAGTCTTTGGAACACACAAGTGTTTCCTTTGAACTTGGCAGATACAATTTTGAAACAGAAAGTTCCTTTGAATAACGGTTATCTGACAAACATGTGAAAAGCATAGCTACTGCCTTTTGTACCACTTTCCACTCATTGGGATCCAGTTTATGCTCACCAATGTCCAAATGTTTTTCTAGCAATACCTTTGCATAATGGTTGGCAGACACAATCGTGCTAGCACCAAGTTTCTCAAAAACATCAAAAAACAGTCCAAAGTACACAGGTGATTGATAAATATATCCAGGAATAGCATCTTCTTTTGCAAGGTTAATAACAATATCACATGCTCTAACCATACACCTACTAGCATTGAGATAAATGACTGGATATGCCTCCAGGTACTGTTTGTCATGTTCTGTAACACCATTCTCTTGTAAATACTTGTAACAACTGAACATTATTTCTTCCAAACAGGTTTTGAACTCAACAGGCACAGGTTTTCCTTGTAAAGAGCATGAAATGTTTTTCAAATGGATAATAACATCATCCTTCTGTGGAATATTTTGGCATCCAAGCTGAAAGAATATTTTCTTGTCAAGATGTGGCATTTCTGGAAATAAAGTACAACTTGACCAAACTAAATAGCAGCTCCTAAAAGACACTGATCCATTGAAGGCAATTAACTGTGATCCACTTTCATACTGTTCGTGAATACAATCCAGTGTCTTTCCATGCTTATGTTGATCTTTCATACAGAATGGCAAAACAAATTTTATATGCTTAATTTTTGAAAGAAGGTTTTCTTGCAAAAGATTTGGTCTGCCAAATAAATGTTTAACAAGTGTGCTGGACATGCTTGCAACATTTTTTGTTATGATTTGTTTACCTAGGATGTGAACTTCATTTGCAAATCTGACAAAATGATTAACAGAAACTTTATTGATCATGCCTGCCAGTACCAAAAAATCATGCCATTCCAGGCTATTATAAGGTGATGGAGGAAACACTGTTGGTGGACACATTACCCGGAACACATTCTCCATGATGCTGAAAAATTCACTTGCTTTGCAAAGAGTGCCATCTTTAGTCTCTATGAAAGGCAGCGTTTGCAGTGTGTCTATTAGTTCAGTTTCATCTGCATTCCTTTCTTTTCCAAATCCCGGTTTAAGCAAGTTATCCTTAATGTGTTTCAAGTGAACAGCCTTTGCTTCTCTTGGTAGAAACTGAAATTGTGGCAGCAGATTCTGGCTGTAGAAACATTCTGGTGTAAGTGCTGTAATGCTCATGAAAGTGTACAAATCTTTTAGTTGATGTTGAAACTGAAAAATAGTTACGCCAGTTTGTGAAGACCAGTCATCCAGTCCTTCCATGGGAATACATGGATATCTATCTGCCACCAATACTGGACGAAAGCGATTTAGCATTGGCATAGTAGATCTTGAAAGTGTAACAAAATATGGCAATGCCTTAAGCATTTTTATGGCCTCATTCTTCACAGATTGCAGAGCTTTCAAATCATCACAAAAGTATTCCAACAAAGTACAGGCAATCTCAACAGACTGAATATTCTCATGTTTATGACCAAACAGAGCAACTAGCAAACTGTATGGATTTTGTAGATTTGCAGTAATGAAAGATGCAAAGTGTGCTACATCCACATCAAACTCAAATGGAGCTGGATTGAAGCAAGGCAAACCAACAGCCTGTAATGCTGCAACCACTTTCCTGCTTGTTCCAGTTTGAAGATTTACGACAAATGCTGCTTTTTCAATAGGGTACAGATAATTAAAGTCTTTCCTTTGTCTTATGTCTTTGTTCTCTCTGATTACTGAACAAGGCAACAGGCTCCATTCTTTCAGTTCTTGGAAGTTTGAAAAGGACAAACTGCCTTCAGAAAACTCCTTCTTTAATTCAGTAGAGAGAAACGTCCACAGTGTTTTAATCCATTTTTTGGTGGGTTGTTTTTCAGTGTTATTCCACCCAACATGTATCCCTTGTTTCAACTCTGCTGCATCTAAAGTCTTATCGAGCAATTGAGAAAGATCTCTGATGTCCATTTGCTTTATGGCGGGACACTGTGAGCTCTTTAAAAACAAGTCAGCTACATCTTTGTGCAAACAAGCATCTGGTGAACCTTGAATAAGATCAGTAAACTTCATCACAAGAATTGGATTGTCACTTCTGAAATATTGAAGCAAAGATGAATTTGTCAAACATAATGGAAGATCAACTATGTGTGCATGAAATGTTTTAGATTTTTGACAGAATTTAATAAGAAATCTGACTGTTGCTGTGTCACGTAATGGAGTCAGAGAAACGCGTTGAGGTAATTCACCAACAAAACATATGTCTGTTGCTGGTGATCTGCATGATTTCAAGAAAGTAATGACATTTTCTGGTTCTACAGTGTGGACTGCATTACCCAGTTCAGCTAAAACAAAGTTACTGTAGATCCAAAGAGGTGCTTCAATTACTTTCATTCCAATTCTTTTCAACAAAGCAGCTAACTTTAGAGCTTTTGATCTGTAATGATGAACTTCATTTGTGCTTGTATACACTAAGTGTGATGCACTTGTAGCCAGATTGTTCATACTTCTGTAAACACTGCCAATTGTTAATGATTCTGGATTATGCTGTACTTTGTTTTTCTCTGCATTATGTGTCATGGAGTTATTAAAGTAAGATTCCAAATCATTGAAATATCCTGGAAAGCCTTCGCCAACACCTACCGAAACCCACTTAACAAGATCAGATTCCTTATGAACATTGATCACAGGGAAAAGTGTCAGTCTACAATGAAATACTGTCATGTAAAAAGCAATTACCAGTGATTTCCAGAATTCATCAGTGGTTTTATCGCCATCAGGAAACCGTGTGTTGTACATGTGTACCAACTGTTGCACCCTTTCAAGATTCACATCCTCAAACACCTGCATCTGCTTTAGTGCTGTAAGATATGATGGTACAATCAGTGCTTTCACTATGTGTTTGTTCCACAAGGATCTGACATCACTTGTACCATGCCACAAATTCCTTCTAGCTTCATGATCAAGAGCAAAATGTCCATTTATGTGGACTGGTAAGCCTGTTTTAATTGGCAGTGGAAGCATACAAAAGGCTTTCTTGTCACACTTTGCTTCCCTTTCATCAAGTCGTGCAGCAACTCCACCTCTTGGTAACAGATTGATGCGGCCTTCTGTCCAAACTGAATCTATTGCTAGTGGTAAATCACAATGTGCAGAAAACCCAAACTGATGAACAACCAACCATTCTTGTTCCTCTTGCTTTTGGGAGCTTTTTAGCTTCAATGTGACCAACATCTGTTCTTGCTTTATATTCTTCAGGCCTTTGTTCAGAGTTCTCGTCTTTTTTACTTGCCGATCAAGATTATTAAGAAAGATATGGTGTTTTTCGCTGTTTTCTTCACTAGTAGATGCTTCAACAGCATTTTCAATTTGGATATGTCCCTTTGCATTTATGAATGCAATAGATATTTTTCTCACGTTGTGAAGAAACAAAAGTGATTCAGCCATTTCACAAGAAAAAAGTTCTATCAAATGTTCAATTTCACTTGTACAAATTGACTTTTTAGAAATGCCAGATGTTTTTGCCATTTCTTCAGTACGAAGTGGGAATCGAAACAGTGTGCCCTGTGGATGTAGTTCAATTTGATTTTCAAGAAAACATGAAAATACATCTCTGTATGATGTACGCAACTGTGCTATGTTATGAAAGCGTGCCCCTGGGATACCTGGTTCAGCAGTGGGAGTGTACAGACAGTTGGGGTCCAGGACACAGAATGTCTCCTCAGTTCCTGGCCCAACTGTCAGAAAGGTTGGAACATCTGTCAGGTGGTAAACAGCATTAAATCCAACCCCATACTGACCAGTTTTCAGTGGATCACCCCCTTTACTGCCAAGACCCAAATTCTGTATTCCATTCAAATCCTTTTGTGTAAAATAGCCGTTGTTATAAACACACAAGGCAGGACCTTGCAATGACTTCCATCTGTCATCAAATATTCTGTTGCATGGATGTTTTCTGAAATCTTTGATAAACATCAATTCAGTTGCCCCAGCATCATCAGCATTTTGCAAGAGTTCCTTCATGAGAGAAGTGTCACATGGATACCCATCAAGGATCCGTTTCAGTCTGTTGGTCAGAGCCTCGTGTTGACCAAATGACTTTATAAATGGCACAGAATGTGACTTTAGGTCTTCCTGGCGTTTTGTCTTGATGCCAAAGGCCACTGCAACTTTAACTGACATCACGTGATGCAAAAACTTCATAGAATTTATTTCACTGAGCCACTCGCAATCATCCAAACAAAGTTCAGAGAATGGATGCAAAACACCCCTTTTATCTGGTAGAATCAGTTTATAAAATATTTTCCCAACATATCCATGTTCATTGCTACCTATAAGATCAACCAAAAAAGAAGCTGCGTTTGAATAACAGTGCAGCTGTGTATCAGATAATGCATTTCCTTCACAGCTGTCTGCTATTTGTATCATAATGTTTGCAGCATCTATTGGTTCAAAACTATCTCTAACACCAATAGTTCTCAGAAAAAAGCTGTTTACTAAACTAGAGTCAACTTTGTACAAATATGGCTTCAAGTCATAGCTCATGGAAAAAGCCATTTGTTGAGGCCTGATGAATGCTTTATCTTGCAGGATGACTGGTTTACTGTGTAACATTTCAAAAACTAGACTTGTTTCACTGTTGTTCTCAGATGAAAATAAGTGGTCGAGATGAAAGTATATAGTTGAACACATGGATGACAATTTCCTGTATGCAGCTGTGTCAAGTGTAACCATCTGTGTGGTAGCAACCATCAACAGATGCTCAGCAACCTTTGATGCTGGAATATCATATTTTGAATGTACACCAAGCCATTTAAGAACCTTTCTGGTCTGACTCAAATCTAATGAAGTGGCATCTAAAACAAGAAAATTAGAACAGGCAATGTCAACACATTCTTCAAAACATAAAGAACATGGTGTTTCTAGATATTTGTTTTTAGAATTACAACACCAAACAGTTGGCCAATTGTGTGGTTTTTGACGAATGGGCAAAAACCTTTTACTTTGTATTTTATTTTTAAACTCATCTGGACAAGTCATAAATCGATTCATCTGACGTGTGATTCCATGTAATACATGTATATGAGGTTCTTCAAGGTAATACAAGATGTATTTACATCGCTTAACTGCATCTTCCATACTTTCTTCACATAATTTTTCTATGGATGTCACTCGTTCATATACAACACTCCACTGCAACTCATTATTTTGCATTCCAAGATCAGTTAGTACAGAAAGTATTTTTGCAGTGCAAAAATTACTTGTTTTAGAATTTAATGGAAAGACTCCATCTAAATCCTTAAACAAGTTTGATGTCTTTCCATTTGGATGAACCAGGTCAGCTGGTCGTCTGAGTGTTCCTGTAGGTCTTGTTGGTATGCATGGAGTCTTTTTGAGGAGGCTTTTAACTTTTGCATTTCCATGTTGTAAAGCATATACAACTAAACAATCCCTATCCTCATTATTCCAGTAAGGGTCACTGATATTGGGAAAGAAAATGTCTTCATAAAAGGCAATGAAATTCAAAGTATGTGACTTCAACTCTGTATTCAGCCCTGCGACAATAAAACCATTGATGATTTTTTCTGGAAGATCTATAACAATTCCACGCCCTTTATAGAAGTATTCAAATGATGTGAATGCTATATGCCCAACAGATTTTTCAAAACGTAACTGAGGATCTAAAAAAACAGCATTTTGAAAGTAAGACCATTTTTCGTTATATAAAAGAACTTCAGGATTCTCATAAACAACAATTTTGTGAAACTGTTTAACAAGTGTTCCATACTGTAGTTCAGAGCCAGGCCACAATTCATAAAAGCTTGTGGGATCAACATCACCAATCATCTTCAAAGCTTCCAAAACCCTGATCACAGAAAATGACACTGCATCTAAATGGAGAACTTCATTCCATCTTGCTTCAGAAGAAAGTGATTTTTCATCTTCCGATCTGCAGCACAGCTGTTTTCTGTCATGTGTCACAGCAAATGCCCCATTTATGTGCAATGGCAATGGAATTGTAATTGGTAATGGCAGAAAGCAGAACAAGTGACCTTCCTTGTAAAATCCTTGGGGACAATCTGATAATGGGAGTAGAACAACATGGCCTTGATTTTCACGAAGAGGCACTGCTGCAGCTGCGATTGGCAAAAGCCCTTTTAGAGTCTTTGTCATTGCCATCTTTGCAGACTCCTTTCTTCCCAGTACCCAAGCAATTATCCAGCTCACCTTGCTAACTGTTGGAGCAATGTTGCACACTTTGTTTGCTGCAATAAACACTGAGAGAGATATGTTGATCATCTCATAAATAGCATCACTGGTGTCAGACCTTTTGCTGTGACATTTCTCATTCCAGATAGCAGTAAAAATCTGTAGGACTGAGCCAGAGAGCTGTGAACTGATTTGCTGTATATTCTTCCTTACTTCTACAAGAGGTGTTGCCTTTGAAGCATCAGATATGTTTTTTGGCAAATGGTACAGTCGGACTGTTTTGACATTTTGACAAAAAAGAAGCACATTTCCTGCACTACCTACAAACATCTGAAGGAATTTTTCCATTTCCGATGAAGAATAGTATAGTTCACTAATATCACTTTGTTGTGCTTGCAGCTGTGTTCGTAGTGGAAATCGAAACAAAGTACCAGAATATCCTTTTTGAGAACTATGTTGCATCATATCACAACCAAAAACTCCCTGAAATGGTTTAAACTGACCATTCAGCTTATGCAGCATGACTTTGTTTTTCTCTTTTGTAAGATCTGCCTTGATACCAGGACTACCAAGATAACTCTTGTGAGGATCCAAAATAACAATGGTGTTTCCACTTATGAAACTTGGAACATCAGTCAAATTATAAACAGCATTGAAGCCAAGACCAAATCTTCCAATTTTTGTTGAATCATCCATTTTAGTTTCTCCACTAAGTTTTATGATGTTCATAAAATCAGATTCTGAGAACTGGGCATCATTCTGTGCCCATAATGCTGGACCCTGTAAGGAAGCCATTCCCTTGTTAATAAGACTGGACCTTGCATCTAAGTTTTCTCTTTCATCATAGAGAAAATTCACTTCACTTGCTCCAGCATCATCGGCATTTTGTATGATCTCCTTTGGAACAGAGAAACCATCTGTGTATTCATGCAACAGATTTCTCAGCCTACGAGTCAAAGGTTCTGTTTGGCCATAATTCATATCAATTTCTTCTGTGGCATCCATATATGGATTTGCCACCATACGAATGCCAAGGTCTCCAGCTAGTTCTGAAGTTATTTTTGCAAAATAGTTTTCACATGCATCCCCTTCCACATCTGCATCTTGATATGAATCACAGTATATACAGTTCTCAGCTTTTTTCAAGATGATATATCCTTCACGATTATATACTGGAATAAGGATTTGTTTCTTATCAACAGACTTGTCTTCTTTGAGGACATTAAGAATCATCATAACCAATGACATGTCACTTAACACAGACATTCGATCTGCATGAAGTCCATGTTTTTCTTGAATTTCATACAAAACATCCATCAACATCTTGGATGTTTGGTGTTGTGATGCGCCAATTTTGGAAAAAAAACTACTGAACAGTTTCAATGATTTTAATAATGGATATCGATATGGTGCAAGATCAACATCTGATGGTGAATGGTTTATCCAGATTTTGTCTGCTTCAACAAATTCTCTATCTTCTCCCACCCATACTACTTTCATGGTTGCCAACTGGATCTGGCATCTCTGTGACAGACAAAAGCTGCTGAAATGTCTATATACCGCATACAGCTGTATCATATACTTTTGATGCTCGTCTGCAGTATATGTGTTTATGATATTGTTGAGATGTTTCAGAACCACTTCTTCAGGTGGGTTTTGAAACAATGTAGCAATTTTGTTGGACAGTGTGTCCATGGTAACAGCTCTCACAGATCCTACCAAGTTTAGATACATGAAGTGATACATATCCTTTGGTCTCCCTGTCACATACTCATTTGAACCAGCAAATGGAAGATGCTCAGGGTATGTTGATGGTCTCTGTACTAAAACTGGCATCCACCGGCATGAGAACAATTCAGTGATTTGCATGTTTGTAACATCACATGTTTCCAAAGCTATCAAAATAGCTTTTCCCTTTTTTCTTATTCTTTCTGGTTCAGCAAACTGATTAAAAACACTTTCCGCTACAGAAACTGAATGGTAGATATCTGCTACAGTTATATTATGTTCACTTTTCAATCCAAGCATTTTTAAGTCACTTACACTTATGATCTGACAGAATTCTTCCTTTGGAAATTTATCTTCACCATAGAGGAGTTCCTGGAGGAAAGAACAGCCTGGATCAAACAAGTCTTTTGCTCTATGCAATTTGCCTTTTTTACATGAAGGCACAAACTGGATCTCAGATGCTTTTTGGCTTAATTCTCCGTTATTAAGGTAAATAGGATTATTTACAAAAAGAAACACCATAAATGTTTGAACATCCTTGGTACTGTATTGTTTCTGATATGCTGAAGCCATAATGCTTAAAATTTTATAAATTATTACAAACATGGAAATCTCTTGAGCTCCAAGCTGTATGGCCAAGGAACGTGATATTGGTGATTTACCACACAAATAAATTGTTGGGTATGCCACAGGGATTTGTTCTATTGGGGCCATTTTGTCCAAATCTGCTATCGAACTGTTTTGTTTTGACGATAATGTATCTGTGAATAGTCTCAATTGTCTGAGAACCATTTTTGCTTCTGGAGCAATATCTGTGCATGTTGCTACATATTTCACAAGTGCTGTTTTCATAGATGTTTGTGCCGTCTTGTTGAAATATTCTATGTTTTTCTGTGAAGCATGTCTTAGCAGGTTGATGACACCCTGTGGAGTGGGAAACTGAATGACACTACATGCACCAAGTGGTAACACTGCTTGAATGTAGTCTGGAACATGTGGCAAAACAACACCACCAAGTTGCTGCACACACTGGGAGATATCTTCAGGAAGCGTGTCAAAACCAACATGTGATTTTGCAATGAACTGGTCTCTCAAACAATGCAATTTGATGTCCTTTCCACTGAACACTGGAACAAGAGGACACTCTAAAAGAGCATATTGCATGTCCACTCTAAGCTCTCTAGCCAAAGACCACAATTTTCTGAGCCATGTTTCTCCTAATGTAGGTGATGGACTCTGCAATACCACTGTACCACCATTGCCAGGAAAGTTGATGTTGATGCATGCTTTCACAAGTCTAGGAAATACTTTTGCATTCACCTCCCTCAGTTTATTATATCCTGAAAAACAGCATATCAGCAATTCATTTAACATTTAAATCATTTAAAAGCTCAAGTCCAAGTTCACATTACGTTTAACGACAGTAACATTTTAATTCATTGTATAAAACCTGAGGGAATGTGCATGGAGATGGGGACAAAGTAACATGATTTAAATCAATTCACGATTTCATCTAGTCAACTTGGTGTTTTATGTAAACTATGTTTATATAATTGAAAAATTAGGTTGAAAATTTGTCATTCTAGCCTTAATCACTGATGTCATGGCCAGGTAAATTCAGAAGTTTGATTTAAAAGTTATTAAACTTGCATATCTGTCTTGGTCCCCAAGCCCCAGAGATATATTGCCCTGGCATTCCTGCTCTCTCAACAATACAGCAACTAATCCCCCATGATAAGCTGAAAGAAAAACTCTATTCCTTAATCAAGGTAGCATTTGTTACTAGCAACAGTGAACGAAGATATAAACACATAACTTTCTCTCATTGTCAGGTCAATAGAACAGAGCTATTTCATAAAAGAAAGCTATGTAAGAAATTTCTATCTCACACAGGATATATATGACGTAATATTAATGTGCAATGGTGATGTGAGATCATTAAACACAGTTTTAAATTAATAATATGTTATTAAAACCTTCATGTTAAAAGCTATCTAGTTAATTTGTAGTGTTTTATGTAACACATGAAACAAACATGGCAAATATCATAGTGTAGTTTATTCATGATAAAATTGTCAAATAAGAAAATTACTTGTTCAACCATCTTTGTCTGTTAGTGTAAAATTATGGTTTATTTACCAAAAGAATGAGAGAAAAAGATACCATCATATGCAGTCATGTGGGATAGAAAAAGTACATGCTCGGTGGTGAAAATTTCACCAACTCGGGTGTACTTTTTTTATCCCACATGACTGCATATGATGGGAGTCTTATAATCTTTCACAGATTTGGACAATTTGTAAAGACTGATAGTGAATCCAGTCTAAAGTATACTGAGACAGACAGTGAATCATATGTCACATATAAATCACACTTGGGGATAAGACATATGGGCAGGAAATAGGAATACCCATGGGCACCAACTATGCTCCACTACTCAGCGATTTTTTTCTCTATGATAATAACTGGTAGCTTCATTATTATCCTGTAGTCTCAAACACAAAAGCATGATTTCATAATAACTCCAATGAACATCTACAGACAACAGAACTATTTCTGCTATCTAATCAAATCTGCATGTTATCCTGTCTTCCTGCAGGCAGGACAGGAAGGATATATGTGACCCGCTCTGACAAAATCAGTCGCATGTCGCAGTTGCCAATTTTGCGTAATGTGGCAATTAGTGAAAAAATACACTACCTGGTGAAAATTGCGATTTTTTCAGAAAATAGTACCTAAATGTTTAAGTTATACTTTCAAACTACCCTCGTTTAATTTAATAATATCTAAATACTTTTTATTACGATTTTTAGTTCGGGTTATTATCCAGAGAGTTGAAACAATGGTCTGAGTTAAGCTGTTCTTTGTTCATTTTCGCCGCTTTGAATTGCGGTAGCCGTTTGGCGAATAGCTTCATATTTGGTATCAAATTGCGCCAAAATAATTCCTCTACACCATCCTTTCAGTGATGTGTGGGTATGACTTAGCTGTAAGCCAACAGGAATCGAAAACTGACCATACACAAACCAGTTTGTTAATAGGCAGACATCTTAGCTAAGTGATATACGCCTTTTGATTGGTCACTGACAAGGTCACTGCGGCTTTCTGGGTAATCGAAGCATTCATGCTTGCAGTGGGTCGTCGAAGGAAAACACAAAGGAAGAAAAAAAGATGTCCGCGCCTACGTTTTTTGTTCGAAGAGCAATTTTTAAATGTACCATTCCAATCAGTTGTTTTACTTTTTGATTATTTTAAAGTTAGTAAAAAGACGCTCTTCTTGCTAGAGCTTTCAATGAGCTGCACAATCTATATTTAAGTGGAGCCAATTCGGTTGATGACTGGACAAACGTAATTTCGATTATTTCTTGGATTTCGACGATCACGATGACGGGGACGGAATTTGAAACCACAATTTGTTCCCGAGTGACCCAGGATGTGACTTTAGGAAAATGACGTTAGTTATTTCAAGTCAAAAAGAAAACAACAGACACACACACCCCTCAAAAAAAAAAAAAAAAAGGAATCTCTGGAATCGGAATGTTAAAACCATCTAAAAAGTAATAATAATAATGATTTTACTCTGTATATTGTGTTTGACTTATTATTTTAGAAATTCACCATATTATACTGGATTTTACTGCTTAATTTATAAGTTCATAAATTTGCAAGATAACTTTTTACCACAAAAATCAAAATTACTATGTATTAAATTATTAAATTTTATTGTATTTAACCACCCTTAGCCTACAAAACATTTTATTCATATAGTTTGTGATTTAAACTTAATGTGTGCAAACTTTTAGAGATGTACCTTTATTTTAAGTATATTGTTGCTATGGTGTTTCGATACCAGTGACCAAAATCCAGGACCTTATCTTTGGCGGCTATTATCTCAAAATAATGATCTCACATATCACTGAACATTTTTTGTTCAAAGTCAGTCAAAAATCAATATACAGTCAAACCCGCTTATTTGCATTGCCTCGGTGCTGCGCAATTTTATGCAATTAACCGGGTTAGTCGATTAACCGATGGAGTACCAACTTTCACTTTGTAACAGCCATCCAACTACAAGTGGAAGACAGTCTAGCACAATGCGGTACTTCATACTGGAACTAGTATAGTTAACATATGTCACATGCAGTTGGATATATATAAATGTAAAAAAATATATATCTATCGATGTATATAATTAGCATGACGTTTTTGTTTTAATATGCCAGGCCAGAAATCATTTTAAAAAAACAAAAACAAAAACCCACCTCCGTCGCCTGTTATTACTGGGCGTCGTTTTATAAAACACAAAGTTTGTTCATTAAAAAAATACTGACCATCCACTAGTGTAAACAAAGTGTATTAGCCATGTAGTTAATGAGATAAACTTGAAACAACAGAACCATCAAAAAGTTCACGTTTCATCGGTGCACGTGTTTTCCCAATGACGTCAGTTTCCGGAATTACCGGGCTGTTGATTGACCGAATGCACCGTACCATAGAATTACGTGAACTTGTATGAATTTGCTGGCATGGTGTTCTTTCCATCACAAAAATTATGGCAAGCTTTGCTGTTGTTTGTGATCCCCAAATAATGACTTTGCAATTGTTAAGCAA
>JAECMU010147673.1:0-21140 GCA_016106625.1 Dracogyra subfuscus | reverse complement strand
TGTATATTAAATATTGTTTGGGAAAATAACGCACAAAACTATTCATTGTAAAGTCCTTTTTCCCCGTTTGTTTAAATATCAAAATTGTCCCAGTAAGTGTTCTGTCCCAGGTTGGACTACTGACATCCGGTGGCCGAACCTGGGATAGACATGCTCAAAACCTTCGTGGCATAGGAGCATGTAACTACTTTATTGATTGATTGACATCCTTTTGATAAGACAGGTACAAAGTGATCAGGTGACAACTCCCATTCTCCTATAGACATTGTATTGCACCAATTAGTGGAGCTCTGTAATCTCTTTGTAAGGTGATATCTAAAGACTTCCAGTGTTTGTGAATTGCAGAAGTTGATGAACATTACATAAATTATTTTAGTTCATTTAATCAGAATATATATATATATATATATATATATATGATGCTTTTTAAGTTGCTTTTATCATATAAACTGTTTTAATGTACAATGGCAAAAATGTTCCTGGAAATGGAAGGACAGGTCACAATCATCAAAATTAATATAATAAAAAATTATAATTTATTAATACTTCCAAACTATTAATTGATCATATGGATTTAAAAACTTTAAAATTTGCCTTGACATAAAAAAAGAAAGAAAAATCATGTTTGTTGATAACAGAGGGATACCACAAGTGTCAAGTATATCTTAATTGCATGATTACTACTAATTATTATATATTTAAATGTAAACAACACTATCAAACCTTTATGTGACAAAATAACTATAATCAACACTAGTTTGAACTTTTAGTATAGTTGTATTCACTGATATTTACAAACATTGCTGTATAAGTGAAGTATAATTTAGTGATTCACTTATATTTAAAAAAATAAACACTATAAGTGAAGTATGAGTCAAGTATAAGTGATTCACTGATATTTTACAGAAATGAAATGTCTATGCACATGCATTAACATGTACATAAAGAGAATGCTGCCATTTTTTTTTTTTTGAAAATCCAAAAATGATTGTAATGCATGGTTTTTAAATGAAAAACATGTACTGCTAAAATAAAACAAATATAGGTGTTACCTGTAGTCAGATACTTACCAAATTAGTTTTCCTGTATGATAGACTTGTTCCACAGACATGAGGTATAGTCTTAAATAAACACATGTGCACAAAGAAAATGTCCAGTTGCCGCCATTTTGGTTTTCTTCTTTGGTTTCCTCCTGGCATGCAGTGGTGTCTGAATTAAGTCCTTTTGAAGTTGCATCATACTGCCTAAATCTCAGGATGTTGCAACTCTCATTATAATCCTCGTTCTATCTGAATTCTTGATGTCATTGTTGTTGTTTGTTTTTCTTGTGAGTTTTCCTTTTTCTTTATTATTATTATTAAAAAAAAAATGTAGTTACCTTTTTTTATATGTAAATACAAATTACCATTAATAGATAAAATATATCCATACTGTAATAAACATTGAAATGGAGCTCACCTCCACACACACTTTGTGACCTGTAACTACAATTTTACAGATATTTATTGTGACAGGTGGTGAGTCTGATTAAGTGAGGAGGTAGCATGAGATAATTATAATCATATAGCATCATGTGTATTAATATTAATTATTATTGGAAATACTATCAAATTATGTTGCATGTATGTTTGGTTGTTTAGCCACTGTTCCCAGTGAATTTGATAAATCCTGTGAAAAGTTATGAATTTTTAAAAAATAACCATGAAAATGTTCTGACTTCTGTTCATTTGGAACACATTATTTCCTTTGCAAAAGGACTATCTCCAAACTAATAGTTCACTTACATTTCACTTATAGAAACAAACGAAAAATGTCTTAATTCCAGTTCACTTATACCACTGATAAACCACTTATAGGTGAAATATATGATACTTCACTTATACCAATATATAGGTAACTTATAGGCCACTTATAAGTGGCGTACATAAATGAACTACTGTATATTCCACTTATAAGTATGTATAGGTTATTTCCATAAGGGGGGGTCAAGGTTAGTAGACCAGTTTTTATTTTAATGTGACAAAGCACTGAAATAATACAGCTAGTTTTGAATCTGAATGACATCAATATGCCAATGATGTCACTTTTCATCTCCTTAAAATAACACTAAACTGGGTACATGACGTTTCCGTATTAAGAAAGCTGCAAAAATTCCAATGTAAAATTGCTATTGAAATATTTTTGTTTGAACATTACTAATGCACCTGAACGTGTTTAAAGAAATGTTTTTGATTAAAAAATTGTACCTTTTTTAAATATGGATTTTAAGTGAAATTATGGTAAGATATGCTATATTTATTGTGTACGAACCCAAAACAAGGGTGCGAAAAGTGACTGTCATCGACCTTAATATATTGCAATTTCTGCCTGAAACAAATTAATTTATTGGAAATTGTTGTGTATTTGACTTGTTTAGAACAATGACGGTATTTAAGGAGACCGGAATAATATTGTTACTTTTGGAGCATGCACAGAGCAGTCAATAAAAATGTGTTCAAGGCGGCCATGTTTAAAGTATTTTATATTTTTGTCTGGTTGCTATGTTAGTGGCAAAACATAACATATATGGCGACGAGGTAATGTAAGAACCTAGGAAAAAACAGTGCACGACATTTGGGTAAAACGGTTTTCTTTTCTATGAGAACATTATTTGAATTTGTGTCGTCGTTGTCGGTATTACGAATGTTTAAAAGTCTTCGCTACCGATTGTGAGTCTGCATGCACGTTCGAAATTTTCCTAGAACGAAATTTGTCCTCTGTAAGAAACATGTCTGGAAAAATTGGTCGAATAGACATTTTTGACGATAGTCATGAATCGTGGGATTCATATGTCGAAAGATTGGAGCTGTATTTTATTTGTAATGACATTGACAACGAAAAACGCGTGCCAGCGTTACTCAGTCTGATAGGCGGAAACACCTACTCCCTGTTACGTGGTTTGACTGCCCCAGAGAAACCTGCGTCATTACGTTTTGATGCTATAGTGAAAATATTAAAAGAATATTTTAATCCAAATCCCATAATTATTGCAGAACGTTTTCGGTTTCACAACGTGATCAGAGACAAGGGGAGACAATCCGGGAATACATCGTGGAAATTAGAAAACTGTCAGAATACTGCGAATTTGAGGGATATCTCTATGATGCTTTGAGAGACAGATTAGTGTGTGGGATGAACATGAACAAACCCAAAGAAAATTATTGTCTATTGCGGAGTTGACATACCAGCAAGCTGTTGATATATCTATTGCAGAGCGGGATGCTGGTGAGCTTCAATCAAAACATGGGCAGAACATTAATAGTTCTGCAGTGCATAAAGTGAAAATAAGTGGTTGCATGTTGAAAGTCGCAATAGCCGTGGAAACAACAAATCATGTTTTCGTTGCCTTGGTACCAATCATGAGCCACATGACTGTTGTTGGAAAAATTAAATTTGTCATGCCTGTAATAAAAAGGGACACATAAAGAAAGCCTGTAGATCGAAGAAAATGAAACGGACTGTTCACAATGTCCAAACAGATGACGAGGAATCCATTGCTAGTTTGGAGATAAACACAATGGGGAAAACAAATCAAGATGCCATTTGGATTTTGCCAATTGTTGAGGGTGTCAAGTTTGACATGGAGTTCGACACAGGATCTGCTGTTTCAGTTGTCGCAGAGAAAACTTTCCACAAATATTTTCCAAATAAAGTGAAAGACTTGAAGCCCACAGATGTTAGTTTGAAAACTTACTCAGGTGAAAAACTGAAACAAGTTGGCGTTGTCAGTGTGAAAGTTGAGCACAATAAACAGTGTAAGCAGTTGAATGATGGAAACACGATGAAAAAAGTAGACCGACTTGTTGAGAAATACAAGTCTGTATTTCAGAGTGACAGAGGTACTCTAAAAGACATTAAAGCAACACTGAACTTGAAAGCGGACGTGCAACCCAAGTTCATGAAAGCAAGATCCGTTCCATATTCCATCAAGCCAAAGGTGGAGACAGAGATTGAAAAGTTAGTAAGTGATGGAATACTTACTAAAGTCAATTACAGCGAATGGGCCACACCAGTTGTGCCTGTCATTAAACAGGATGGATCTGTAAGATTGTGTGGTGATTTCAAAGTCACAGTAAACCCAGTGCTAGAAGTTGATCAGTACCCTTTGCCACGCATTGAGGACATATTTGCATCACTAGCTGGTGGTCTGCGTTTTTCAAAGACAGATCTGCGTCAGGCTTATCTACTGATGGAAGTTGATGAAAAGTCACGTGACTTGTTAACAGTTAATACTGAAAAGGGGCTACTGAAAAGGGGCTGTACCGTTTCAACCGTTTAGATTACGGGATTGTATCAGCACCAGCAATCTGGCAACGCGCTATGGATACAGTACTCCAAGGCTTGTCAGGCGTAATATGTATCATTGATGACATGATCATTACTGGTCGTTGAAATGAGGAACACCTGCAGAACCTGGAAAACATCTTTTACAGCGTCTAGAAAAATACAACTTGAGGATCAAGCTTGAAAAATGTTAATTTTTCAAAGACAAAATCTCATTCTGTGGTCATGAAATGAACATGGAAGGATTACATAAGACACAAAGTAAAACTGAAGCAGTTGTAAAAGCTCCTAAACCAGAAAATGTGTCACAGTTGAGAACATTCTTAGGACTAGTGAATTACTACAACAGGTTTTTGAAGGACGTATCAACAGTGCTTCACCCACTGTATGAACTTCTGCGACGAGATAAACCCTGGGTATGGAGTGATCAGTGTGAAGAGGCATTCTGTACTGTTAAAGCCTTAATAACATCACCAGAAGTGCTGACACATTACAATCCGAACTTACCTATCCGTCTTGCGTGTGATGTGTCACCAGTTGGATTGGGAGCAGTTTTATCTCACGTGATGGATGACGGAGTGGAGAGACCAATCGCCTATGCATCTTGTTCGTTAACCAAAGCAGAAAGAAATTACCCCCAGATTGACAAGGAGGCTCTCGCATTCATCTGGGGAGTTAAGAGATTCCATACTTGCCTGTTTGGTAGAGAATTCACTCTGCTGACAGATCATCAGCCACTAGTATCAATATTTCACCCTAGAAAGGGAATTCCAATGACTACAGCAGCACGGTTACAGAGGTATGCGTTATTTCTGGCTGGTCACAACTATCGGATTGAATACAAGAATACCAAAATACATGGAAATGCAGATTGTCTTTCACGTCTACCAGTTGATAGTGGTGACAAAGAAACTGTTGACGAGAACATTGATCCTGTGGAGGTGCTACACATTGCACAGTTTGACACACTACCAGTAAGTCATGCTAATGTTCAGCGTGAAGCGAGAAATGATCCAGTATTATCAAAAGTTCACATGACTGGATGGCCAAAGAAATCGCCAGATGTGGATTTTGATCCATTCTTCCACTGGAGAAATGGCTTTGGGGAATGAGAGTTATCATACCCCATTCATCTCGCAAGAAGATATTGGAAGAACTTCATGAAGGACACATCGGAGTTATCAAAATGAAGGCGTTGGCACGTAGCCATGTTTGGTGGCCTGGTATTGACAAAGACATCGAAATTTTGGCAAAAAGTTGTGTGGTTTGCCAAGAAGTGAAAACAGCACCCCCCAAGGCACCAATTCATCCTTGGGAATGGCCTACAAAACCATGGGAGAATCCATGTTGACTTTGCTGGTCCTTTCTTAGAAACAATGTTTTCAATAATGGTGGATGCATATTCACAGTGGTCAGAGGTTGTTCAGATGAACAAAACGACATTTTGAAGAACAGTGGAAGTCCTACGCACGATATTTGCTCGAAATGGATTGCCTATCCAGTTGGTGAGTGATAATGGCCCACAGTTCACTTCTGAAGAGTTTGTAATGTTCATGAAGGCGAATGGTGTCAATCATGTTACATCAGCACCATATCACCCAAGTACCAATGGCCTTGTCGAACAATTTGTTCAGTCATTCAAGATGGCAATGCAGTCCAGTAAAGAAGATGGTGGATCTGTGCAGAAGAAATTGTCCAAATTTCTCTTGGTATACAGAAATGCATCACAAGCAACGACCGGTGAACCACCCACAAAACTATTCATGGGTCGGACTCTCATGTCTCAACTTGAATTGATTCGTCCAGATTTACGACAACATGTGAGAACCAAGCAACTGTCGATGCAGGAAAATAGAGCTGCACATCATCGAATATTTGAAACTGGTCAAAGGGTGATCACGAGAGATTATCGTGGACAAAACAAGTGGGTTCCAGGGATAATCCGTACATGGACTGGTCCAGTTTCATACCGTGTAGAAGTGGCACCAGGAATACAATGGAGGTGGCATGTAGACCAAATTCGTGATTCTCGTATCTCACAAAAACCAGCAGTCTGGATACCATCATGGACTACGCCAGTGATGACTTCACCAGAGATTACTACAGACAAGCCAGACTCAATGAGTGTACCTACACGTAACAGTGGTGCGGGTAAAAGTGTGAGGGAACCTACACCTGCTACACAAGATGAAACCCGTCGTTATCCAAGACGAGATGTCCACCCACCACGTAGATTTCAAGATTATGTGTGTTTATAGCAGTCATGCTGTTTTGGGGCACAATAATCCCCGCATGATTGCTAGAGCCACGTTGGTTCCAAGATAGTTTGTGTTAATTAATGAATTAATGAATGTTCAAGATAGTGCAGTTGTATTAGTTTTAACATGTAGAGAATGTAAAAGTGTTTATGTTGTACATAATTCTGTTTAACATGTTAACATAGTTGAGTTAAAAACAAAATCAGGACACAAACTGTTCCAGTAAATAACATTAAAACTGCAGGACCAAATGGCTTACAACAACTAAAGGTGGAGGTATGTTGTGTATTTGACTTGTTTAGAACAATGACGGTATTTAAGGAGACCGGAATAATATTGTTACTTTTGGAGCATGCGCAGAGCAGTCAATAAAAATGTGTTCAAGGCGGCCATGTTTAAAAGTATTTTATATTTCTGTTTGGTTGCTATGTTAGTGGCAAAACATAACAGAAATGAGTTTGAATTGCGGCACAGGGAAAATCAGTACTTGCCATTTCAGTGGATATATGTACATATGTCGGCAAAGATATTTACTGACTGAAGACTAAAGGCAATTATTAATACTACTGCTTCTTCTAACAAGCCACACCATCTTTTAATGGACTCTACAGCGTGTTATACGACTTCCTCCCAAACATTGGAAGCATTGCAGTTCTGGTGTATGGGGCTTGATGATACTGGTTTATTGCTAATCATTTTTTATTCATTGTGTTGCCTTTAAAGGAAATATCTGCACAAGGAATTAAGTTTGCATTGTAACTTAAATTTCGTAATTTGTATATGAATATTTCCCTTTATGGTAGCTAGGTTATTGTTTTGAATTTCCTTTTGGCATGTTTTTAAAAAGTTTGCTTAGTACATGTAGCTTAAAAATAGTATACTGATGGAAAGAAATAGGGGATTATACATACATTAGAAGACGGTAACAAATTCTTCATCCAGAGTGTTGTAAATATTCAATAATGCATGCATACATGTACCTTTGTATTTTGCACATATTACTAAATTTAAAGCTGCAATCTGGTTTCAATCGTATACAATCAAGTTCTAAGTTCACTGCACTTTTAATTCACTCACGAGTTGTCGTCATTAACGCATATCGTCAAATGCTTACTAGCCAGTTCGAACAATGCTCACCATTTTTTAATACCGAACTCATGTTAGCTGCAAATTTCAGCAGACACGCATGGCGACGTTCTAAACACCGGACTCGTATGCCTTTTTATAATGTGTGTTGTCTATACAAAACTAATTGGACATCCTATATTACCATAGTACAGAAGGATTTTTAAAGTGATACTTCAGATATTATAGAAATGCTTAATAAAACGGTTAACTTGTATTTATACGGATATTGGTAACAATAAGACTGTGCAAATTAGTCTTGATTGTTATTTTGTTTTTGTGTTTTTATATAAAGATACTCTTTTTAAAACTCTAAAATTCTTAAGTTGTAGTGAATAATAAAAATTAGTATAACAGTGTTTAAACAGGTAACAATCAAAAGGCGTACGAGTCCGATGTTTAGAATGTCGACATGAGAGTCTGCTAAAATTGACTGCTGGGGTTTTGTAATGAAACAATAGCTGATCCGTACTATTTTTAGCCCAGTGAGGGCCCACCAAAAGTGTCCCACTTTCAAAATACCAGGTTTATTTTTAACTTGGAAATGCCAGCATAGCGAATCCAATGCCGAGTGTGGCGTGTTATATGCACCAAATGTGACTGGATTAACTGTTCTAAATGCTTAAATAATAAAAATATTTCGGACATAGCAGCTTTAATAGTACTAATGCCTAGTCAAAATCCACAACTGAACTGCATAAATCAATTTTATCAGCTGTTGTCTGTTATATCCTGCCTAGACCGAACGTTTACTCTATTCCGGAGTTACTAGTAGTTTGCGTAGTAATACACTGTTTCCTGTCTCTGCTTTTATGTGATGAATAAATTACTGGAATGACATGCATTTGTGGCCGTCTTGTTTGTTGGTACAAACACAACATTTTGGCGATGAGGATGAACCTGAGTTGGTGAAAATGGTAATAAGGACTTTAGAACTGTAATGATTGCTATACATTTCCCCAAGAATACATTTTAATGTTGCACGAACTGTTAGCTGTGATTTTGTTTGCGTCAACGGCGTTAGCTAGTGGCGCCAGTACGAGCGTTCTGAAAATCGCAACACGACTGTTGGAACAAGTATTTTGAGGAAATGGCTGGTAAAATCAGAAGAATTGATGTGTTTGATGATAGTGCAGAACTTTGGGATGCATACAACTTGATCAATATTTTATTGAAAATAATGTGAAAGATGAAAAAAAAGTTCTAGCGTTACTAAGTTTAATCGGCGGAAGAACGTACGACGTTTTGCGTGATTTGACCGCACCTGCACTTCCGATGGAACGGACTTACGAAAACCTTTTTTGTTTTTTGTTTAACGACGCACTCAACACATTAAATTACGGTTATATCGGCGTCGGACATATGGTTATGTCGAGAAAAAAACCCAGTGGTTAGCTGACGGGGATCGTACGAAAACCTGTGCAGAACGTTAAAGGACCATTTTTCACCACGACCATGGATAATCGCGGAACGATTCAGATTTCACAAATGAGATCAGCATGAAAATGCATTACTGCGGAAACGGAGTGAATTTTGCAAATTTGGAGATACACTAAATGACACATTGAGAGATAGGATAGTGTGTGGACTTCAAAATGAACACATTCAAGAAAGATTGTTAGCTCAGAATGATGATTTAACATATGAACAAGCCTTGGATATTGCTTTGGCAATAGAAGCAGCAATTAAAGATGCAAGTGAATTACAAAAGCAACATTCCAAGAACCTTCACAGAATACAAATAAAAGGTAGCAACAAAGTACAGCATCCAGCCAGCAAATTAAGATATAGCAAACCTTGTTTTAGATGTAAAGGAACAAATCATACATCCTTTGACTGTCGATTTAAAGAGGCTGGGCCATAAATGTCAAAAGAAAGGGCATGTTAAGAGGGCATGTCTGCAAAATGAAAAAGCCAAGTATGCTGTAGCTCGTCGAAAACATACAAAAATAATATTTTTCAAATGGAAGAAAGTGATGATGATAACTAGGAAAGTTAGAAATTAACAGAATAGGGAAAGCAGATAGAAGTGATGTCATATGGCTAACACCAAAAGTGGATGGACATTTGTTGTCAATGGAACTAGACACAGGCTCAGCAATTTCTTTGATATGTAAGTGAACATATGAGAAATATTTTGCTGGAAAAGAACTGCGTGAGTCACCTATTTCCCTCAAGACATATTCTGGAGAGAAGATTGTACCACTCGGTGTGATGACAGTCAGTGTGTCCATGAATAACCAGAAAAAGGAACCAGATTTTGTGGTTTCACAGAAAGGTCCACCATTATTTGGTCGGGATTGGCTACGTTCAATAAAACTGAACTGGAATGCAATTAAATCCATAACCACTTCAACAAAAAGAAATCCCTTGGAAACTGTTGATGATCTCAAAAAGAAATACAGGTAGTACTAAACCAAATAACTTCTGGCTGGGTCAAAGTTCAAGGTGCACCGAACTTTTGATAGAGAAGCAAACACTACAAGTCCTGTGATTGGTTATAAATGTGAGTGTGTTGGTTGTAAAAAATAATAGTTTCATCTGGGTAAAAAATATGCAGAAGAAAAACATTTCAGCAAGATTGATCTGCGAAATGCTTATTTACAGATGGAAGTGAGAGAAGAAGACCGACATTTCCTCACAATAAACACAAACCGAGGGTTATTTCAGTAGTCTGTTGGTATTTGGTATTGCTTCTGCTCCAGCAATATGGCAGAGAGCAATGGACCAAGTTCTTCAAGGAATTCCAGGTGTTCAGTGTATCCTAGATGATATGATCATTACCGGAAAGACGGATACGGAACATTTAGAACACTTAGAGGCAGTCCTGCAACAACTAGATCAAAATGGTCTAAGAGTGAATGCAGAGAAATGTGAATTTTTCAAGGATCAAATTAACTTTTGTGGGCATATCACTGATCGTGATGGACTCCACAAAACACCTAAAAAGGTGGATGCAATACTGAACACACCAAGTCCAGAAAATGTGTCGCAGCTTCGAGCATTTCTTGGATTGGTAAATCACTATGGTCGGTTTATCAGAAACCTTGCAACCAAGTTACAACCACTCTACAGATTACTGGAAGCCAATTGCAAATGGAAATGGTCATCAGAGTGTGATGCGGCTTTCCAAGGAATCAAAGAGAGTATAACATCTGAGCAAGTGCTAACACATTATGATCCAGAAAAACCTGTGAAACTGGCAACAGATGTATCACCATATGGGTTAGGTGCTGTTTTGTCACATGTATTCGAGGATGGTTCAGAGAGACCAATCACATTTGCATCTAGGTCTTTAAATCATGCTGAGAAAAACTATTCTCAGATAGATAAAGAAGCTTTAGGATTAGTGTGGGGTGTGAAGAAATTCTATTCATATCTGTATGGAAGACATTTCACCCTATAGTAACAGATCACCAACCACTGGTATCCATTTTTCATCCAGGAAAAGGTATTTCTGCCACAACCGCAGCTAGATTGCAACGTTATGTGCTGTATTTGGCTGGTTTTCAATATGACACTGAATATAACAATACGAAAAAACAAGGAAATGCTGATGGATTATCTCGTCTTCCCATCAAACTGGCTGAAGAGGAAGAAGATATGCTGGATACAACTCACGTATACATGATGTCTCAGTTTGAATGTATTCTGGTATCAAGCAAAGATGTCAGGAATGCAACTGCCAAAGATACAGTGTTATCAAAAGTGTATGATGCTGTAATGAGAGGTTGGACAGATATTCAAGATAAGGAACTGACTCCTTTCTACAACATACGAACTGAGTTATCTGTTCATAAAGGATGTTTGACATGGGGGATTCAAGTTATTATTCCTCAGTGCCTTCGAGCAAAAGTCTTGGAAGAATTACACGAAGGACATCTGGGTATCTGCAAGATGAAAACAATGGCTAGACATTATGTTATGTCTGGTGGCCAGTCATTGATGAACAAATAGAAACTTTAACGAAGTTCTGGGTGTCCACAAAATAGGCACATGCCACAAGAATCACCCGTTCATCCATGGGAATGGCCGCAACATGCATGGCAACGTGTGCATGCAGATTTTGCAGGTCCAGTCGAGGGATCCATGTTTTTGGTGGTAGTGGATGCTTTTTCAAAATGGCCAGAGGTTATTCAAATGAAGTCGACAACCACTGAACATACAATTGAGTTTCTCCGATACATTTTTGCAAGAAATGGGTTGCCAGAACATATAGTGACGGACAATGGTCCACAGTTTGTCTCAGAGCAATTTGAACAGTTTATGAGTTACAATGGAATCCGACATACCACATCTGCACCATATCATCCAAGAACAAATGGCCTTGCAGAAAGATTTGTGCAATCTTTTAAACAAGCATTGCATGCTTCAAGATCAAGTAACAGTTCGATTTTGACAAGACTGTCAAAATTCCTTCTCGCATATCGCAGTACTCCATAAACAACAACGAAGGAATCACCAGCGAAACTGTTCATGGGTCGCGAGCTGAATACACGGTTAAATTTAGTGAAACCTAACGTCAGGAAAGAAGTTGAGCATGTTCAAGAAAAGATGTCTTCCCGCATTCAAAATCGTGTGAGAGATTTCAAAGAAGGAGATTCTGTCGCAGTCAGAAATTACCGCGGACAACCTAAATGGATCACATCAAAGACTGGTCCTATCTCTTACAAAGTTTCGAGCACCTGGTGTTGTATGGCGTAGACATACTGATCAAATGAGAAGTGCTGATTTTACATTACAGACTGAAAGGCAAAATATCAACACACTGGTAACTCCAGTTGAAAAGGTTACTCCTGTTACAAATACATCAAATATGATGGATCCGGTTATAGTGAACGAGTCACAACCTGTGGAAAGGCAATCTTCAGTTGATTGTGCACAGAAGCAGTCTACTGAACTACGTTACCCAGTCAGGAAGACCAGGAACAAGAGAGACTCGACTTGTAATATATGCTATCTGACAGTGTTAGGAAGTGGATCACACTGTGTTTGGGGCATAATAATCCCTGTATGATCCAAGGGTTTTTCAAAAGCCCAGTTTTATTGTTTTAGTTAACTCTCTCCGTCCGGTTGTCGAGTATACTCGACTTTTGCCGTTTCACTGTGAAATCCGGTTGTCGAGTTCACTCAACAATCGAAGTAAGGTATTCCCCGATTACTATAAATAGCCCTGTATAGATTATTTATAAGCTACCTTCTGCACATGTACGGATGAATGGTCCAACTTCCTTCCTGTATCGAAAAATCTAATGCTTATATGAAAATTTTAAACTTTTTTATCTGTTGAAATCCTTTATCACGAATCAAATTTGTTTTTGGCCCAAAAAACTCTGGCGCCAACGAAGATGCTATTTGGAGAGAATTCTTTGACGATAGCGATTCTGATGAAGATTTGTTTGCAGGTTTTACGGCGAGTGATATCGATGGAGAAATGGATAGTGAAGATTTTTTGGAATCTGATGTTGACGTTCCAACACAAGGTGTTTCATTATCGGATTCCTTTGAGGATTCTTGGCTTCCACGATTCGACAAACGGACCGGCGTTTTGCTCGATACAGATGGAACCGAAACTGGGTTTGAAATATTTTGTAAATTTCTTGACACAGATTTTATTTCGATGCTAACAATTCAAACAAACTTGTATGCAGAACAGTATTTTGAAAAGCACCCAAAATACACATTACCACCTTGTTCTACAACACATGGATGGGTACCTGTAGTGAACACTGAAATGAAATAATTTTGGGGCATTTTGTTGTTCATGGGAGCTGTCAAGTTGTCCAGTTATGCATCCTATTGGTCAACAAATGCATTGATACAAATGAAAGGATTTTGTGAGAGCATGAGCTGTGATCGCTGGCAAATAATATGGATGTTTTTCCATGTTTCTGATAACTACAACCAACCTTCCAAGAGACCATCCAAACCATGACACAACTTTCAAAATCCGCCCTGTTGTTGATAAACTGATTGAAACATTTCGCGACATCTATTATCCTGTGGATGAAAGCCTTACTGCATTCAAGGGCCATTCATCTATAGGTCAGTATATGCCACAGAAGCCACATAAATGGGGACTGAAAGCATGGGTACTGTGTGAATCCTTGACAGGATATTGCTACAACTGGTTCATGTATTGTGGACGAAAGCAAAACACAGAGGCGGGACTAACAAATTTAGTTGTCATGCAGTTGTGTGAAGTTGTCAAGGATGCAGGACATCATGTATACAAGGACTCTTTTTTTTTTCTTCACCACAACTGTTCAAAAACTTCAAATGCAGTGTTGGAGCTTGCGGCACTCTACGGGCAAACCGACATGGAACTCCACCACAAATACAGAGAGCCAAGTTGAAAAAAGGAGACGACCCAATCTTTGTTCGGGACGACAAGTGTTTATTCATTGCCTGGATGGACAAGAAGCTGGTAAATGTGCTGTCTACCATCAACACCTGTATGATGGTCAAGTACATTCGATGCAGGGACCCAGCCAATAACAACAGGAGAGAGATCAACAAACCAAAAGCTATCGAGTGTTACAATCAGTTTATGGGTGGAGTGGTTTATTGGATCAATAGATTTGGACCTATCTTGGTGTCCACAGGACAGTAAAATGGTGGGAAAAGGTGTTCCTCTATTTATTGGAACTGGCATTTGTCAATTTCACAGTTGTCTGGAAACGGTTGCATCCAGGCGTGAAACTGGACAAATACAAACTACGTCTTTCCATCATTTTGTCGCAACACACGATCTATTTCACTATTTTACTATTTATATTAGTAATACATCTTTCATTACATGTTGTAGTATTATTCCAATAATTAATAAGTTATAATCATTTTTAATGAACCACTATTAATTTCCTCCATTTCACAAAAGGAGCCAGTTTTTGTAACCTGCATGGCGGGCACAATTTTGTCCAGGTTGAAGAGAGTTAAGTTGGTGTTCTTAGTTTCAGGTTTTAAAGAATAAGACTTAGCAAAGCAAAACTAAAGTGTGTTTGGTTGGGACATTCACTGAGTTCTTTTACATAAAACAAATGAACATGACTTTTGAGAACGAACAGTTTAAGGGGGTAGGGTATGTTATATCCTGCCTAGTCCGAACGTTTACTCTAACGCGTTCGGTTTTAAAATACATTTTGAGGTATAAAATCCACGATAGCATACCTCGAAAATGAAATCAGAGAATGTTTATCTCCTAATTTTAAACTCATTAGTGACATCGTGTTTCAAACACAAAATTTACCGGAATTATACCCGTTTCCATGAGTAACTAAATGTCAACCACATTATTCATTGATAGCACAAAAATAATCTCTTGAAGTGGACTCTTTTGTTATCACCAATTTATCTCACAACAATCAAAACTAACCCATAAAATGATAATTAAATTAGTTAATTGGTCGCTTTGATGACATATGCCTTGTTATGTGGATACCGTTTTGCTGTGTATTGGGTCGTCTAAGACTTCAATGGAGATGAAAAGAATATGTGTCAACTACAAGTTCTCAACTTTTGCACGAGTCTCGCTGCACAGAAGCACAGCAGACACAAGCCTTAGGAGTATTTGTTTTGTTGGAAGGCGCTGGTTACAACTATAGCTCTACTAAATTATTCATCTTTGACAGTAGTTTCTAACTCACAAACTTGACTGCTAACAGTTACATAATTTATTCAACCAATCACAGGTTGTGTTCATTTATGTCCACGCCTTCTTATTGTGTATACATTTTAACAGTTGACCAATGGCAGTCAACCTCTAATAATTACTGTATATAGTAATTAACGATATAGTTTGGAACCGGGCGTCAAACGCGATCATTTATAAATATATTTTCCAAATAAGTATTATTAAATGAAAAAATATATATATAAAAATACAGTGAAACCTGTCTAAACCGGACCTTGAACATACCGGAATCCTGTCAAAACCGGCCAAGTTCCGTGGTCCCGAATTTTGTTGCTATTTAAACCATGTATAAAAACCTGATAAAACCGGAACCTGTCAATTCCGAAAACCGGATTGATTTTTCGCTCAGAAATTTTAAATCCGTATTAAATTAAACTAAACAAACCGGCGTAGTGTAAATGAATGAAGAGTCCAGCTAACAAAACCGACCGGAATTTCCTCTGACCAACATCTGTGTTACGTCACGGGTCACCGCTTAATACGGTGAATAGCCACCAACTGGGTCAAACACAGCTGGCCAGTCTATTGGTTGATCGTCACTGTCCCTGGTCAGAGGTCAGATGTAAAGAAAGGTAAATGCATGCCCCTACAGCTCCTAGCCAAAGGTTTAGGTGCATGTGTGTTCTGTGCATACTAAAATCAATAAAACCCACATGGTTACACTTGTGCTTTGCTTTTCTCCCATAGATGCTATAATTACTGGTCATGATGTATGTGTCCTATACCCATGCAAAGAGGTAGGTATCGGATGCTATTATGGTTTCCTCCTGAATGTTTGACCCGACATGGGAATTATTTCTTGACAAACACTGTAGGATTTGTGTATTCTGGGCTCGGATGATACTGAGATCATCTGATAGAGAACATGGGAAACGGCTCTGTCAATAGTCCCACACCGAAATGGAAGTACTGTGGTTTCACCATTCATCTTATTATCATATAGTTATGTTTATGTCAAAAACAAAGAAGAAAAAGACATTGCTAGCATACTTATGAAATGTCAGTTTAATTATAAAAACAAGGTTCTTTGAAACTGGACTGACATTTTATGTGATCCAGCCAACAAAGAGGAACTAAATAATACTCCACACTACCAGTATTGCCACTGTAGACTGCCATGACGATAAATAATAATTATGTTTGGTGCCACAATTATTCTTCAAGCAAATGTTCGTTCAATGCCACCATGTGACTATGAGGAATCAGATATCACACTTTTGATTCATGTGCAAAACGTTATTATGAAGACTGTACCAGCTATCATGTACACGCTGTTAACACAAATATACATGTAGTCCCAATTGCCAAGTTCCATTTTGTGTTTACCTTGGATAAAACATATGTGAGAATATGGTTTGCCTGTGGTACAGGTAAATACTTTACATATCATCAAATCAATGGTATAAATGACGTCCTAGGAAAAGATACATACTTGTCCCTGCTTCTTTTCCATAGCTTAACAGGATATAATACTCCTTCTGCTTTCTTTGAAAAAAGGTAAAAGGACTGCACGGGTTGCATGGAACTGCTACACTGTTGTGACCAATGTCTTTACCTAACACCTGTGTCTTTGATTTACAACAAAGTATATGCACATGATCCATACTCCAGCTCTTCATTGTAAGATTTTACAATAAGACCAGTGACTTGCCAGAATGGAACAACAACCATTTCATCATATTAGGATGCACAAATTATTGTTCTATCTGCTATTCATCAGTGGACAGAATTAATAAACTGCATCTACTCCAAAGGAGTGGGGTGGTCTTTTGATAAAGCCAATTCTGCATTCCTACATACAGTACTAAACCTGTGACCCTCAAATACTGCAGAATTTTTACAATAGTCTATGTGAATGTGATACTAAATGTATATGATAAAATAAGATAAAATACTTTTTATTACTCAGATCATAGTTTATGAATAATGTATATATTGCCTATGTATTACAGGGCTGCAAACTTACCAAGTATATGTGACCAAAGCTGTAAAGATACTTAGAAATTGAACTAAATGCAAAGGATTATATATTCTACCTCCATTTGGTGAAAGTGAAATAGACAGCACAGCTATTGCCATCTATTGACAATAGTTTGAATGGGGAGTAATCATTTTTTAAATATCATTTGAATGAAACTTTGAAGGAATTTCAGGATTTCCACTAGCCTGTACCTATTCAAACTGATGAACTACTTTTATACATGCAATTTTTAAAAAAATGTTTAAAGACATCAGATGCCAAGAGCACTTCATACTAAGCGTGTTGAGTGTTTATTTGTTTTAATAGGGTGTTTGTTGTGCTAGTTAATATTGATGGTACATTTTATATATCATAAAAGTATCAATTTCTGCAAAAACTTAATCTTGGCTTGTTTGTTTCCGTTTCACTGTTTTTTCTAAATGGCTGAGTATGGGTGCCTTTAAATTGTTGGAAATTTCTTCTGACACAGTTTGCAGCCATTCCTAAGCCTGATTTTGGCATATGTCCCCAACAAATGACGAGGGTTGATGGCAGTTTTTTGAGTCCCGCGTTCCTATATGTAGTACCAAACCTGTGACCCCTCAAATACTGCAGATCACAGTTTACGGATAATGTATACATTGCCTACGTATTACAGGGCTGCAAACTTACCAAGTATATGTGGCCAATGCTCTAAAGATACTTAGAAATTGAACTAAATGCAAAGGATTACCTTCTACCTCCATTTGGTGAAAGTGAAATATACAGCTAGTGCCATCTATTGACAATAGTTTGAATGGGGAGTAACAATTTTATAAAGATCAGTTCAATGAAACTAGCCTGTACCTGTTCAATCTAAAAACACCATCACAATTATGACATAGGGGTAATGAAATCAGTTTGCAGTAAACTCGTATGGAAAACTTACTTGTATAGGGGAAATGCAGTGAACTCGTATGGAAATCAACAAGTGAACTTGTATGGAAGACTTACTCGTATGGGGAAAATGCACTGAACTCGTATGGAAACTGTAATGTCTTGGAACTTATAATGAACATTGTGGTCTGTCCCGGTACTCCTATGAGATGCATACGCATGTGTAGAGGAAAACAAAACAAACATCCGCCCAAGTAGCGTTGCCTCCATGTTTACGTTACGTTTTTATTCAACATGAATAAATCTGATGTTTAAACACACCAAACGTGTTCTTATATGTATACTAGAGGTGTGAGGTATTACCGGTATTTTGTTCTGTCGTGGTACGTACCAGTATGTTTTTCACTGTACCGGTATACTTCGGGACTTTCCATGGAAGATAACTTTTCGGAAATTTACGGGAAATAAATTATTAGTATCATGAAACAAAATACATAATATCGAGAAATTATTTTAAAAACATCCGATGTTAATGATTGTCTGTGTTCTATTAACAAATCTTTGAAAAAACAAAGAAATTTCACGAAGTATCTAGAATCTCAAAACTTTGCCACTGTAGTGTATGCCTCATTATACCACAGACTTTAGTATAATCAAACACTGGTGTGTGACCTTATAGAAGTTAGTACTGTTTAAACACTGTTGTGAGACCACATCTTTGTATGATGTAATACGCAATAAATGGAGCATGGCTACACTGCCAGCATTCTTGATCATCACCAAAATGTTACGTATTGCTCATGGTGTCAAAAGTTAAAATACTTTAGCCCACATCTGAAGTAAATTAAGGCAAGCGTACATCATTAATGTAAACAGTTAATTGTACCGCTGCCATGGAAAACATAGTTGGAACTACGCCAGTTATAAATTGCAATGCCACCGATCTTGCTACAGTGTGGCAAGAATTCATTGACCATGTAACATTCGTCTTCGAAGGTCCTCTTACTGACAAAACAGAGGCTCAGAAATGCAATTACCTAATGCTTTGGGTTGGGGTAAAAGGTCGTGAAATCTACAAAATGTTCAATATGACGGACGAAGAAAAGAAGGTTTTCGAACAGTACTACGTACGTTTTCAACAACATGTCATTCAAAACAACAATCGCATTTTTTCCTGTTACAAGTTTCAATCGCGAATACAAACTTATGAAACTTTTGAATGTTTTGTAACAGATTTAAAGCTGCTAGCACATGATTGTAGTTACCGTGATAACAATGAAATGATTAGAGATTGTATAGTTTTTGGCGTTCATTTATCAAAAATACGAGAAAAACTGTTTAATGAAGGGTCAAAAATAACCTTGCAGAAAGCAATAGCCATCGCTCAGGCACACAAACTTTCACAGTCGCAACTAAAAACAATGGCCCCACCACAAGATTCAGAAATTCATGTAGTAGGAGCTAAAAAGCCTGCCATTTTACACGCATATTTCAAAGTATACTGAATGATATAACTGGTTAGGTTATTAAATATGTAAACATATACGGGTACTTACCATTTCACACTTGGGGTGCAAAAAATAAAAATATATTTATCTATAATGTATATCGAACTTGGTCTAACGGTCACCTGTACATAATGGTCACCTGCATATAATGGCCACTATAAATCCCTCCCAATGCATTTCCTTCCTTATTTGACCTGTATATAATGGTCACCTGTCCATAATGGCCAGCGGTCACTATTTTCCACCCAAAATCACAGGTTGAACCTGCGATAACAGTCACAAGATGATGTTTTTTGGATTATGTTTTGACTCTGGTTATGTCTTTACTTTTTCAATCATCTTAAAAATTATAAATTAAATGTATTAATATGGCCATGTCTGTAGCTTTGGGTTTATATTCTGTAAAAGTAAAGTTCCATTGTAGTTCTCTGATCATAACTGAACAACAAACTTCCGTGACACGCAGTTACTGGTGGTGTAATTCGAATGGTTCTCAGCATCCTCACTGAATAGTACACGACTTCCCATTGGCTGTACATAATGCAAACTGTAGGTATTGTCACTCTACTGAGTCTCGAGAAATTAAACAAATGGGGTATTAAGTTAAAAGTTTTATTGTTTCTAGCCAGACATGACTGGTAAATAAACATGAATTGCTGCAGGCGGCGGTTATTGCAAATACCCCGAGTTCGGATTATTTCAGTGACTCCTGTCATACTTTGGTATTACTTTTGGCTTTATTTAGGGGAAAGATGTAGTGTATGCCTTATTATACCAGACTTTAGTATAATCAAACACTGGTGTGTGACCTTATAGAAGTTTAAAGTTTAAACACTGTTGTGAGACCACATCTTTGTATGACGTAATACGCAATAAATGGAGCATGGCTACACTGCCAGCATTCTTGATCATCACCAAATTGTTACGTATTGTTCAGCCACTAACAAAAACATTGTAGCTGACAAGTTTGTGGTTCGCAACACACATGCGATATTGGATATTTGCAGGGCTCGCCCTGTTGTTCGTCAAAGTCGCAAATTATGGATAATAATAAAAATTGGCAATATAATTTTCTATTTGGCGAAAACAAATTGAGAAAGTCTTTTAATTTAGATTTTTAGTCGCCAAATATGTTCGACAGATATGCTTAGCGATATGCATAAGCGCAATTTGCATGTCCGTGTGACACTCAATAGTGAACTACTTCTCGCAAAGCTACAAAATTCTATCAGATAATATGAAGTACTGTTCAAAACATGTTACATTGTTGATACTGAATGTTTTATTACTAGCTACAACCAATGGCATAACTATGGGGGGGCCTGGGGGGCCGGTGCCCTCCCCTCATTCACACCATCGGCCCCCCATTGGACCCCCCATTTCACATTTGATTGTAC
>JAECMU010147635.1:0-26882 GCA_016106625.1 Dracogyra subfuscus | reverse complement strand
TATTCGGAAAATCATTATTTATTCCTGTTTTATGTACGCAAAGCGAGCATTGTCTACCTAACAAGGCTTTTGCTGTATGACGTCATGCAAAATACATGACGTCATTATTTGTAAGACGCTGGCTACATTCTGTCACATTAAAAAAGCTCTAATTCATAAATATATAAATAAAGTAATTTGTATTTACTGCACTTCAACAAATGATTTAACAAATATGTTTATTGAAATTCTACTCTGAAATCTTATGTCACGTGACCTATAAAAAGCTATATTTTTGGTCAGTGACCATAAATATAGAAATTTATCTAGTCATCATAACTTGCCACTATTTATAGTGATTGCAGGATAAAAATTAATATAAGTTAGATGTATATAAAATACGAGTATTCGGTAATATCAATTCAATTTATTGTACAAAACACTCACAAGGAGCAGGTATGACACCATTCAGGCTTACGACAGCTTCATCTAGCACATGTTAGACTAACTGATTACTAACGACATCTCTGATTGGCTGACCAATCACTTGGCCTCTACCGGCTCAACAAACAAACAAAAAATGCTGAAGCCATTTACAATTTCCAAGACCTTTATCATTATTAGATACACTACATTGAATAGTCCACAATAAATGCATGTTTAGATTATTTCAGTAAATGTTATGTTATTTTAAAGCAGCGTTCACTTCACAAAGGCCTCTTGCAATTTTGTCGGGCCTCAGTACACAGGTGTTAACTGCAACGACACTTCCTCCACCGAGACCGTGATTGTAACCAGTTGCAAATCTGGGTCCTTTGTTTTAATTGGAGTGTAATACCTTGATAGCTTTTCTCACCAAAATTGGTGTTATTGTTAACAAATGTTCAATCTCGTGACAGACTCCGCAGATTTGAACAAATGTCTAGCCTGGTGCAGTGGTGCATGCAAGTGACCATTTGTTTTATTAACAATTAAAAACGTGCAGATGCACCGCCAAAAACACATTCCCCCACCCGCAATAATAAAAACGGACGCATGCTTTGTGGGCGGCAAACATTCGTTTTAAAATAAATAATATCGGTCTCGGAGATCGAGAATCGAGCATGTGCACATGTAATAAGCTCTTCGTACGCAATCACATCCTCGGCTGAGTGGGTATTCAAAGTAAAAGTAATGCAGTAATGATTGACGTCAGGGTGACCATCCGTTTTTCTGAGGTAAAACTAGCACTAAAAGAACACAATGGGACCAGATAATTTCGTCCGGTCCGGTTTAGAGGGGTTTCCGGTTTAGAGGGGTAAATTTTAGTGTTAAAAGATACGCATATCACGGGACTGTGTAAAACGTCCGGTTTTGAGGGAATTCCGGTTTACCAAGGGTCCGGTTTTGAGGGGTTTTACTGTACATGCATTTACAATGCTTCAACACCTGTGTTACACGCAGGTAACTACATGCATTTACAATGCTTAAACACCTGTGTTTATGCAAAACAGGCTTCATAAATTCTTTGGTAGAAACCACAACTTTCCTCACAGGCAGGACAGCACATACAAAGGACTTTGATATATACCAATCACGGCCAATGGTTTATCTACAAAAATAAAATAATTAGAGAAAGGGTCCACTGAAGAGGTTCAAGCCTTGACCTATTGCACCTTGGACGAGTGCTCTACCAACTGAGCTAGATCCGCACCTTTCACCTTCAGCTATATCAGAGACAAAACACACACACTCTCTAACAGTTAATATGTGGATTAAGACTGGGTCCTTGTGTAGTCCAGTAGTAAAGCACTCGCCTCAGGTGCGATGGCTGGTAGAATTCAGCTATATTTGTTTTCCACAACCAGTATCCCATCAAATGCTAAATTAAAGGCCACATGTGAAAAGGTTCATGAGTATGCTGTGTTGTGGCAGCCATATTAAGACACCAATTAGCCATAGTTTAAAATGTGCTGAGGTGTTGTTATATTCCTTTTCTTTCCTTTTACTACAAGAGCAGACTTTGTATCTAAATTATTCACCTACTGTAATCTGACTGAACAAAATGAATCCATCTTAATTATGAAAATTATGAAACAACCAAAAATTACTTTTAAATTAGAATATGTTTTGGAAAAATAAGTTATATTAAAAATGTTTATTGAAATCAAACAACTTATATAATAGTAATTCTGCAGAATTAAATGGCTCACCTAACAAATAAAATTCAGTTCACTATAATGAACTTATACAACCAAGTTTCATTGATCTAGTTCCGTAATTAATGCCATCTATTAATTTTAGCATCCTTTTGAAAGTGTGTCACTTCCTGAAATCTCGTGCAAGAAATAGTCGGCAGGCGTCCAGGGACACCCTGTTGAATAACTGATCTTAACATGAAACTTTTACGCTAAACTTTAATGCAAAAGTTTACACCCCCACCCCACCAGAAAAAAATACCTATATCTCAATTTTGTACTTCACCAACATTATTACCAATATTACCAATATTATTTTAAAACGTTCATGAAAAATTAGACATAATAATGAATGAACAGCAGTCCTGCAGACATTTACCTTACAAGCAGCTTCTGACTTTCCAGTCTCTTTGGCAGCAAGCCAAGAAAAAACTTGAGGTGACTGGAATACAGTTGCCATGGTAACAGCTTACAGAGGACTCCGATGAGTGGGACTGCAGCGTCGTGGAGGACGGAGAGTTTTTCGTAGATTGGGTCAAGAATGAAAGTGGTGGCAATCGGCCAGAAGTACGACATGATCATCTCTCGACGGAAGCTGTGTTGATCTAACAGCATCATCAGTTTTCTCAGTGCTCTCGCCCGCCGGTAGACCTTTAACGTGACAAATCAAGCAAATAGAACAGAGACAATCTTCAAATTATTTAAATTAAAAATGTTCCTTAAAACACAAGAAATTAAGTCACTAAACAATACACACACACACAAAATATTTACTCAGTTAAAATAATAACAAATTCCTTCCCTTAACCGATCTAGATCCCTGCTGCATTAGTTGCAGTCATTTTGAAAAATTATTCACTGAAAGCTACAGCAACAGAATTAACAATAACCTAAATGTAAACTCACCTGTATGTGTCGGATATTTTCAAAGAAATCTGTGTCAGGGTCGACATCACGTAAAACAATCAAACCCTCAAACGTTGAGTTGTCTGGAAACGTCTTCACAAGAGTTCCCAACAGAGTGAAAAACTCGTGGCGAACACTCTGGAAATAAAAGAAACACATCAAGTGTAAAATATACTTTCTTAACATCATTAACTCTTCTTCATCAAATATATTTTACTGTGTATCTTGAAAGACTCTTTTTTTTTGGGGGGTAAAAATTATGTGCTTTTGTATTGTTTATTTAAATACCAAAACAATATTAGCTTGCTAAAAATAAGATAAAATACAGTTTTCAAGATGGCTGCCATAAGCTGCGTGTATTAAAAATGGTTAACTATTCAAAACATGGAACGAAGCCTGTTCTTATTAAACTTTAAACTTTAGATTCAGTGTTTTAATAGTCTCATTCAACCAAATACTGTGAATTCAAAGTCCGGAGATTTTTCTAAAGTCTCTTATAAGGATGGATCCATTTTCAAATTAGTTATTTGCAATATAATTTCAAAGTAAAAACTGTTAAGCTCTGTTAAATCTATAAGTTAAAGACAAGTGGAATTAAAACAAGCCTCACGTCCACTGGTATAGTGTAATGTGAGTTGAAACCACAAACAGCACTAACAGTTCTGTTCTCTTTATGTACACATATCTGTTTGACTTGTATGGAATAGGTGTAATTCTGACCTCAATCTGGCTGTGAATTCCGGACTTGACCTGAACGAGCAGGCCCTGTGAGACGAGTTCCCGGAAGACGTTCTGGTCGTATCCGAGTCGCGTGAACTGCGACAGCATCATCGTCAGGCTGTATGTCGAGTTGTCACGCAGAGACAGGTCATCAACCTGAAAAATAAAGGAAAGGAAGGTATGTTTAACAATACATCAGCATATTGAAACTATGGCTATCTGCTGTCTATCATACTATAAACCAGAATTTATGAATATGCATGTCAGCAATGTGTAAATTTTCGCAAATGATTTACATCACCTTAAGCACACTCTAAGAAAATAATGCTGGCATATAAATTTGAGAGTGAATAAGGCAGGAAAACAATTTCCCAGTTTGAAATATTGTTATATAGACACCTGATTTAGAGAATATGAAAGAAAACCTACTGCGGACATTTAGCTTACTTACAATGTAAAGCAGCAAAGGATTTATGTCTATGCATTTCCTCATACACATGACAATATAGAATCAAAATGAACATGTTTTTACATGAAAACCCAAATAAAAAGCTAAGAAACTTTATCAAGTTGAAAACATTAACCCAATCTGCCTAAGTTACAAGTCTATAAGACTGCTCAGTTTTTGTTATTGTTTTTTACAAGTTCAAACTAAATGAGCTGACTAACATCAGACTAATGAAATTATTACTGTCAGAATAAAATGGCAGCAGTTATGCATGATGGGAAGGAAGAACTCGATATCGAGAGCCTCCATCTGACCCATGAACTGGTTGACAGCGCGGAACGTCTCAAGTCGCACGGTGTAGTCAGGCTCCTCGGTCCGACGTTTATCCCACGCATTTAACTGGAAAAGAAAGCATCCTTATTTACATACAACTCTGTGAAGCAGATCATCTCAAGTGGATGAACACCATGAAATCTATGGGGTGAAAGGGTTAATATTACAGCTATTATATATAGACAATATTTACACAAATGACTCCATTTTAGTGCATATAACCAATTAAAAGTTCAAGCATGCTTTTTTGGGCATACACCTCATTATTTGGACTGTTTTATTTAATGAAGATATATATATATATATATACATCAAGCCTGGAAATAAGTGGCTGGTCACGGTCATTGTCCGGTACGTATTTGTGATTTGTCACGATTTGGCAGTCACGTATTTAATATTAGCGGTCATCTTGTCCGACACAAAACCTGCTATTTCTATTTTGTCTTAGCCGATTTCTCTATATTTTGAGAACGAAAAAAAAGAGACATATTTTGAATATTTTCCGACTAGTGTGCACGTGCACGAAGCTTACATTAGTTTGTATGGTAACTAAATACAAACGAGAAGGCATTTACGTTTTTCTATGAGAAAAAACAACACACAAATTGTTTTCGTCTATGAATAGACACGCCTAATGACTTCACCTTGGCGAATCATTATTTCAATGGTTGACACAAACGGCGTGATAATTATAAGCATCTTTTAGCACTAAAGTTTACCTTTAAAATTAACTGACAATTAATTGATTCCGATTATAATTATTTAATGGAATGTTATTGTACCTCTAAAACGGAACGGTCACACATCGGTCAATATTAATATTATTTTTGGGGAAGAGACACCTCAACCGATTACTACAGCTGGTGTCTATTAATAGAGCGGGGCCGCGTTGCACACCAAAAAACCCACTGTGAACGCTACGCATTTCTGCTCAACTATGCACAACGAATAGATCTGCACGCAAACATATTTAAATACAAGGAAGAAAACACCCACACGTACTACTAACAATTTTTTAATTTATAAGTTTTATTTCCTTGACGAATTGGCAGAAATCGCGTCTCGCGAAATATGTCTGCTGCACTTACACTGCTTATATGGAACGCGGGTCCGATCAGAAAATCGACAGCACGACATTTTTCCCCCCCCCCAAGCCAAGTTAATTATGTCAATAAATAACATTAAAACAAAATCAATAGAATGCGTCTTATACTTTATACGTGTCAATATATATTTTTAAAAATAATAACAATAAAACGTGAAACCAAGAATATAATGACGTCAACGCCCGTGCAAGCACAACGGATATCACGTGGTGTCCGTAAAGGTAAAGAATTTAGAATGTCGAAAAAGATAACATTTTTTTTGTTGATAAAACGTACAAGCATGTGTGGTACTATTTACATACTGGCATGCAATTTGGTGACAGGTACATTTTAATTTGTGACAGGCACAAATTGACCGATATAGGACAGCTTGACAGGCACGGTCCAAATAATTATTTCCAGGCCTGTACATACAGATATATATACATACACATACATAATGATGATATATAAATATATAGATACATACATGTGTGTATGTGTGTGTGTTTGCCCCCCAACGTCTTGGCACATTCCTACATCCATGACTTGATATCAACAAAACCATCACTGTAAATTTAAAAATATGATTACCTTTTCCACCCAATCAGCAACTTGTTCATATTTCTCAACTCTTCTGCCAATAGTCTAAAAATGAATATAAAAAATAATAATATTTAAAATTTATCATTAATATACAAATTTATTTGGCAAATGTTTTATGTTTGTTTAACAGGTTGTTGTGAATTATTTGAAAATATCGGATTGAAAATACCCAGTATATTTATGGATATCCCTACCTTGAAAATGTCACAGACTAAAATTCTTGACTGACGCACAGCAATCATTGAAAACAGCTTTGCTACTGGCCTGAAAAAAATGTAACATAATAGTTTCAATTACAGTGTATAATAATGTAGCTCATCATGAATGTATAGCAGTTAACTGGAACAAAAACACAAATTAATGAAATTTGCAAACCCATGGTTGGTACTCAACATACAGTAAGTGAAACATTGGGTAATCTTGTGATTGATGGAAGAAACTGGTTACTTATAACTGTAATAATAATCCAAACCTTTGTGTAAAACTACCATTTTCTTTTCACATTACCAGTCCTCAAACAAGTGCATTCCCCCAACCCTACACGCAAGTGTTCTGGTCCGAACATCCCAACAGCCAATGGAATGGCCTAAATTCTTCTACTGTATACTGCTCTCTAATTCTGGTCACATGACTGTAACTTCCTTCTTATTCTCTTCATGATACGGTCTGGACGTCCTTTTGTTTGGCTCTGTTTGGAGTCAACATGGTTTTTTAGAACCTTTGGTTTTGTATTTGTTTTTGGGCGAAATGTTTTTTCCAGATGATGCGTCGGCACCTTCTGTGATGGTATAATGCTGCATTCATTAAAAGTGGTGAATATAGTATTTCTCAATTCACAAGTTGTGAAGAGCGTTTGTTTGGTGAAATAACCTGTGAACACATCTTGTAAACTGGGGTAGGATTTTCTTCACAACTCGTGGAAAAATGGTGGAACAAGCACAAATCATTTGTTCAATTATGAGTTGGGCTGTGTGAGACTGGAGCTACAGTGCAGATAATCTATAAATCGTATAAACACTCTCCAACTTGGTGAAGTCAAATAAAAACAGTCCTTCTACGAAACAAGCGAATAATTTTTTCATGCTCATATACTACTAGAGTTTCAAGCATGTCTGTCCCAGGGCCGGTCTCTGGATAGCCAGTGACTTGCTACTGGACGGAAAAAAATGAAGGGGACAATTATGAAATTTACATCCAAAAATTAAATAGTGGGCCTTTAAAATTTTGATGCGCATCTCTAATTAATATAATTAATAAAATTTAAAAAAAATGTATATTCATTAAATTTGGTCGTTAGATTAGATCAGGTGGTCAAGAAAAAATTAATTAGATAGATAACTAGTTTAACGTCTTCATGCACCACCAGGGTCTCGAACAGGGGACGGGGGTAGTGTTGAAAATGGGCAGAATTTTGAAAATAGCAATTAGTAAAAAAGGTTCTTCTACAGTAAATGCTACTCATCAAAGGGGGATAATCCAAACGTACCTGTAAAACTGCTCAGGCTTCATGACAGAAGTGACTAGATTTAAAATGCTCTGCAGAATGTTTTCCTCAACCTTCTGAAATAAGTTTGAAAAAACACCACTTAATAAAAATTGTTGTTGTTTTTTTACTATTATTCTACCATCATAAAGATTAAATTTATTCCTTTAAATTGACTAACTTATATACATTTAACTTGATTTTAAAATGATTTAGTGAATTAATGAAAATGAATGAATACATATGTATAGTAACTGGTCACACATGGTTTAGACAAAACACACTTCCAATATTTATGTTAATTTTTATAACAGAAACAAGATACCAACTGTCACCACATGATATGTATGCCACAAGAGACTTAAAGAAGAATCATGGCTCACATATAAAAGTAAGAATGTGAAAACTTTGTAGGATCTTTAGAAAATAAATGGTTACAGTGAACTTTTCATTAAATAAAATTTAAGACTAGTTATAAAGTAGTTCTGTATATAATCTGAAACTCCAGAAATTTTTTAAAATTTTAATGCCCATAAAAAAGTGAAATACTTACTGGTCCTTTTTTAATTTTCACATCAAGGAACGGGAACAGAAGTGAACAAAGTGTGGAACACTGTTCGTCATCAGTTGCAAATTGGCTCACTCTGAAAGAAATATAATCATCAGTTACACCATGTCTTTATAATACATGAAAGACAGACATAAACATTAACTGTCACAGGGCTTCTAGAATACAGTACCTCAATGCCCGTGGCAAGTGTTTTATATGGTGGGGCTAGTAAAAAGTTTTAAAAGTGGATTTTGAAAATCAGTGAACACATGGTTTGTGGATTTTAAGAAAATTCTAGAAGCCCTAGTGTCAATTAAAATACACCGGCCTCGGTGGCGTCTTGTTTAGGCCATCGGTCTACAGGCTGGTAGGCATGGGATTTTTAATCCAGATACCGACTCCAAATCCTAAGTGAGTGCTCCGTAAGGCTCAATGGGTAGGTGTAAACCACTTGCACAGACTAGTGATCCATAACTGGTTCAACAAAGGCCATGGTTTGTGCTATCCTGCCTGTGGGAGTTGCAAATAAAAGATCCCTTACTGCCAATCGACGTAAGAGTAGCCCATAAAGTGGTGACAGTGGGTTTCCTCTCAAAATCTGCGTCATCCTTAACCATATGTCTGATGCCATATAACCGCAAATAAAATGTGTTGAGTGCATCGTTAAATAAATCATTTCTTTCTTTCTTTCAATCAAAATACAATTCTTAATTCTCCAATGCACTTTCTTGTTATTGGATCATGTATATATTTTTTTCAATGGCATGGGTTTTTATCTTTCCATGGACATTTTTTTAACTGCAGGGGTTGAAACCCTACTTTAAAGTGTGTTTTTTTAATTAAAAAGAAAACAAAAACCTGGTAGATCCAATGCTAAAAACATAAACAAACAAACATACTTGGCCAGAATTTTGAGCCCCATATAGGATCCTTGTTTTTGCTCCTTGGCCTTTGACTTGAGCGAGGAGACGGCTTTCTTCAGGTAGGTCAGGATGACAGGAACGTGCGGCAGGACGAGACAAACACCGACAGACTTCCTGTCACTGTCTGAAGTCAGAAACAGTTGGAACTATTTTAATGTTTTATTTTCAAATCTAATCACTACTTTATGTACACACATTGCATAATGTAGAGAATAAATATACATAACTTCACATACACTGTTTTCACTTCCTATATATTGTACAAGTACCATGAGACTACATAGCGGTCAAGTTGTGTTCTTTCACAGTATAAATTGGTGCAATAAATAGAAAACGCAAACATATGTGAAGTTCTGTATTTATTACATACCTTCTTTTATGTTTTACAAAAACGGTTTTTAATTTAATCTCATAAAACTTTATTAAATCTATGATCAAAACTCCTTCCATGAATTTACTTAACGTTAAGAATCTTACCCTGTGGCAGCCTTGTGTAATGTTTCAAATACGATGTGACGTAATTTGTAAATCATATATAACACCAGTGAAAATAAAAAGGAAATTCCTGATTTAAAAGTTCCAGCCCAGATCGCACGTGTGTGATACAAAATAAATTTATCACACAGTTTTAAAATGTTTTTATCACTATAATAAGATGGAATAGGTATGTAATAAATTGTTTTATAAAACATCTATAACTTATTTAAGTACTAGATTTCTTAAAATTGAAAGAAAAACAAAACAAACTAATATGATACTTGAGAACAATCTATTCAAGATGATTTGTAACTTATATACCAATGACATCATCACAATTTGGCAAACACCCAATGACATCACACAGTTTCATTGTTGAAATTGTAACAAAATGTTAGTTTAATGCAAACCATTACAGATTTTTTAACAGAATAAATAGAACTTTGGTTATTAAAAAGTATCTGTGAATGAGATTGAAATACAAAGTTAATGGAATACTCAGAACAGTGTATAAAATAATTATCGTTTCTATTTACATGTATGTGTAAGTATATAGAAAATAAAGGCTTTTAGAAAAATGAAAAAACTGTGTTAATTAATGGAATAACAAACTCGATACCAGTTATTATTAAATCTATGTGCTTCAAGAAATAATATTCACTTGTCACTAGCTAAGCTCATGACAAAAGCACATTATCTCACTTGGTACGTAAATGTGACAATAACTGGCAACTCGATTATTATCTTCTATTTTAAACTCTGAATTATTCTTTGACCATACAAAACCTGATTGACTGAAGTCAAGATCTTTCAAAACTTTGCTAGGTAACTTGTCAGTCCAGGGTGAAGGAGCGGAGTTTTCTGTGGCATCCTCCTCGTGTAGAAGATTTTCTACAAGTGTCAGGATGAACTCCGTCACAATGTGTGAAGTGTCCTTCGAGTTCAGCAATACCAGAAGACTCGACAAGGGGGACAACTCTGGATTTGCAGGGTCGCACATGGCTAAAAGTGGCTGGAATCTGCAAGACATATTTATCTACTTATGAACTTTTTGTTATTTTGTTAACTACATTTTCCTAAAAATAGTAGCTTACGTTAATGATGTAAACCTCAACACTAATGAAGAATACAAAAAATATATATCTTTGCAACAACACTATGCCATGAAAGCATCAAAAATCTATTTTAATTATCGTGCTAATATTTATAATTATAATAATATGTATGATCTTTTTATAATGCATCATCTATTTTAATCTTATATATTTATTTTATCAATATGTATCAGTTCTATATGCGGGCAGCATAGCCCAGTGGTACAGTGCCTGCCTGGTGCGCGGTCGGTCTAGGATCAATCCCCGTCAGCTAACCACTGGGGTTTTTCTCGACATAACCATATGTCCGACGCCGATGTAACCGTAATTATAATGTGTTGAGTGCGTCGTTAAACAAACAAACAAACAAAACAGTTCTATATAGTCTACTGTATAATTTTATGGTGAAATAATATACATTTATTGGGATATTAATACAAAACGATTGTAGTTAAATTGCATGTAGAACTATGTGAATGAGATTATGAACGGGAACTTACTTTGAGTTCTTGCTCCAAACTTCAAACAGTTTCATCAGTGGTGTCGGACTGTAGACGCCCTCAAAGGGAAGTTTGGACAACTGGAAATTTTGAAACACACATCAAAATAATTCTTAGAGATCTCATCCCAAATGAATTACTGTATCTTTTAAGACAAGAAAATCCTCAAATAACTGAATAAAAGTAATGTAAAAAAAGGTATATTTTTAATAAAAATATTAATAACGGATAATGGTTCATGAATGAATCAGGTGAAGTCACTAACCTATAGCTGTAGGACATGTACTTTTTTATTTTTCATAGATCAGAAACACATTGGATTTCCAAAATAGACAACTTAAGCAAAATGTTGTAAATGACGTGTAATTTAATAATAATAAAAACACTTTAATGAATGAAAATTTGTTAACACTTCCTAATAACAAAGGTCTAATAACTTAGTTACATACGTTTTAAACACCTAGTGCCATCTTAACCTAAAATGTTCTTATTTATTGAAATTAATAACATGTTCAATTGATGCATGATGATACTGACAGAACAAGTATTAAGTTTTCTTTCACCTGAGGCCAAACAAAGGCTTGAAAGACTGCATCTATCTCTTCACTGCTGAACGGATAGTTATCAAACTCATCAAAAAACTGAAGGAAAAAATAATATTTGTAAAACATCATACAATTTCAGAGGCATTGAAAAAACAGATAGACAGATAAATGGTGGATGGGTGAATGGACAAAGTTTGATATAGATGAAACCTTTAGTACCCACAAATTGGACCGGTAGGGGACTACTAAGCATACAAGACTACCAAAATATTCGTAATGACCTAATGAACCTCATAAACACTAATGGAATGTACTGTGTCGCCAACTATCAGCAACCTGTTAACATTTTTCTCTTTCAAGTTTATATTTATATTAGGGAAGTGAAGGAATGAACACAAGGGTGACTTTTGTCTTAACCTCTGCCATAAATGAACATGTCTGTGTACACATATGGAAGATAACTTTTCCAATAGTTTGTTGAGAATAAGAGAAGTCTAATGAGTATTATAACAGTGTAATAAAACTTACACTTATAATTCTTGAGGAAGCAAGACGTCGAACAATCTTCAGTGAAAGAACAGCACTGGATTTAACCTCTTCCCGTTTCTCCAGACATAACGCACAGGTTGATGCCAGACCAACGATGATGCGCAACAAAGATGGGAGATAACTCTCAATCATATGACCCAGTTTGTTGGTTATCACAGCCATAGTATTCAATATCCTGAAAACAAAATAATAAACACATTTATTGTATATATTTTTCAGTTCACGTACAATCCAAAAAAAAATTAACTTTGCAAATTAGGCCTATATACATTTTTATAGAAGTGGTATTGACTATCACACAAGTTCTAGAAGATTGTCTAAGAAAACATCATTCACAAACTTGTGCAAATAAATATACTGATGCAAAATCATTATAAGAGAAAAACCCTCAGCATCCACCCACTTCCCTAGTATAGAAAATTAATAATACACAATTATAAACAAGACTTCGGAGAGGATTGCCAGAGCAATAAATGTCCCCTACCATGCCTAATAAAAACAATTATCTTTAAGTTTAAGGGTCATATAAAAGAAATTGGTAAATCGCTATGAAGGTCAAACTGTAACAGTACATGATGAAGCTCAGGATCTTGAGACATTGCAAAAAAAAAAGTCCAGCAAACTATGTGGGTCAGCTGGACAGACAAGACAGACAGTATGACAGACAGTATGACAGACGGACGGACGGAAGGAACTAATATGTGAAATACATACTTACGACGTTTGAATTTAATACTTTTATTGCAAAAATTACAGAAATACAAGTAACTGCCAAGATTAATTAACAAAGTTCATGCTTTACATTGCTTAACATGGGATTTGAATTTTAAAAGAAGTCTTTTTAGGAACCCGGCAATCATCAATACTGACATGAGCATGTCATGTCATAGGGATTTACGTGCACATTCAGAACAAGCTGTTGTAGCGCACGTCTGTCCTGGGCGTAGGCACCGGCCTCGACCGGCTTCTCCTTCCAGGACAGGAACTGACAGGAGCTAACAAACTTGTTATTTAAATGGTGATCATAAACTTTGCTCTCACCCTTTCATCCTGCGTAGCGGCATCACCTCCTGAAGGTTCAACGTGTCCTTGATGTGGTCAATCATGGTACAAGGATCAGCTGAAAATAACCAAAACAAAGTGTGTTTATAACTGATCAACTAGAGCATCCAGATTAATCAATCACTGGCTACTCAATGTATAATCCTGACAAGTAATCTTTCCCAATAGCAGCAAGAGATCTTTTACATGCATTTTTCAACAGGACCTCACATACCATAGCCTTGGATATACCAGTTGTGGTGCACCGAGGTGGGATAGGGGAAAAACAATCAAAAGATGGATCCAGTGAGGGGTTTGATCCTACAGACAACAACCAAAGGAATTGTTTAAGTACTACACCTCTACAGTTCTAGTACAGTGAAAATGCACTGGACACCCTACTAGCAGTTTGATTATATTACTGAACTTTAAATCATGGCCCTTTTTATTAGGGCCTGTCTGAAGCATGACGGGTTCTAGGATCAGTCACCCTTAGTGGACCTATCAGTCAGATTTTTGTATCCTGTTAGGTCCAGCTAAAACTCTGCATGTCTGTCTCTGGTAAACTGTGCATGTAAGATCGTTTGCTGCTATTCTATAGTAGGTTATGTGGCAGGAACAGGTTTCTTCTCTCACAATATAAAGAAAGTGTTGAAATACCTGTAATCAACTGCTGACAAGGCTTGAAGACGAGGTCAAGAAATGTGTGAAGTTCGTCCATGGAGCAGCCTGCGAGGAAGCGGAACACAATAGACTGGCGCACGCTGCTCTTCGCACGACCAGTCGTGTCCTTCCCAGCCTTGCTCTGCATCCGCCCAAACAAAATCCTATAATACAGGCAAACAGAATCCGAAAATACAGGCAAACAGAATCCGAAAATATAGGCAAACAGAATCCTAAAATACAGGCAAACAGAATCCTAAAATACAGGCAAACAGAATTCTAATATACAGGCAAACAGAATTCTAAGATACAGGCAAACCCAAAAAATAACTCTTACAAGATATTTAATATGTTTTCTACTGGTAATAATTTAGTTAATTCTAATAAATTTAATAATCTGTTTTTTTATGTTGACTTACTTGAAAATATGTCTGAAACATTACTGCCATTGTACCTACATGTATTCTGCCAAAGCTGTATTAGATTCCAGGCTAGCTCTGGCACTTTCCAAGAGCACCAATTGTGAATTTTATTTTAATTTGGGGGATAAATTTCATAAATAATTGTTATTTTACAATCCCTGCAATTAAGAAAATTTCCACAGCCAACAACATGCCATTGACAAAAAACCTTAAATAGTCCAAGGTACAAGCGTGCAGTGGAGAACTAAAACATCGACAGCAATCTCCATGGGTTTGATATTTTTCAAAGAGTAAATGAGGTCACAAATTTAGGCAACTGGATCAAGCAAAAGTAACTCAATCAAACTTAAATAATTGAATTAAACTTAAATAACTGAATCAAACTCTGATAACTAAATCAGTCAAGTAACCAAATCAAACTTGGGGAACTCAAGTAACTGAATTAAACACGAGTTACTGAATCAAATTTGGGTAACAAAGAAATTGAAGTAAATGAATCAAATTGTGATATGAATCCAGGACGCAAGAGCATACATACCCCATAGGAACTGTGAGTAATTATTTTCAGTGTTCAGTCTTATTAATACATACCCCATAAGAACTGTGAGTAATTCTTTTCGGTGTTCAGTTTTGATAATGCTGGACTCTTCATCAATGCTGAACAAGACGATCTCCTCTTTAAACGTCTTATCATCAAGAATGCGCAGGAAGTTTTCACTGTAACAAGCAATAAAGTAAGGCCTTTACTTTTAGTATATAAATCAATAATTTACTCCAATGTTAAGGTAAAATGATGGATTACGACAATTGTAAGGTGCAGAATTTCAGAGGTGGACTGTAAAGGAAGTAGAAAGGAGCTGCTAGATTAAAAAGAATAATAAGCTGAATTCAAAGGAGAGAAAAAAAGGGGGAATTGGCATTAAAAAGTAAAAAAATAAAACTTCATCCAAACATTTTATCTCATTCATTGCATATTTGGGTAGAATAAATAATTCTGTATAATGACAACGTGGTTTATACTAAATAAATTAATGTTAAATCTAGGAATTTCATTTTCTTTAGAAGTGAATATGTTATGGGAAGATAACTAACCGGTACGGCACAAGATATGCAGGCTTGTATGTCATTAAACACTGGAACGCCATCTTTTGTACATCATTGTTCTTGTGCTGCACAAACTGAAATAAAATCAAACATAATTTATAACAAGGATTTACAGTTTGTGAGAAATGGAGCTGAACACAAAAATTCAACCTTGAACTAAACGTCTTTATAAGTATGGGCATACTGCAAACAAAATCAGGAACAGTTTTTAAGTAGTGTTGAAATTGGAAATTCTGGAAAACTACTGAAGATTTTCGTCAGCTCATACATTGTATGTCTTTAGTTAATTTTATTTTTCTTGGAAATGTTGTTAATGTTTATAACATACTATTCATGATTAAAATTGGAGAAGAACATTTATCACATTGTTTTATATGACCAAAACACTAACAATTTTATGACATTAAAGCCTGTTTTTCACTTACACATGTGTAACTACATACATTTAAACACATGTTTATACATATGTAACTACATACATTTATTATGCTTAAACACCTGTTTACACATGTGTAACTACATACATTTATTATGCTTAAACACCTGTTTACACACATGTAACTACATACATTTACTATGCTTAAACACCTGTTTACACACATGTAACTACATACATTTACTATGCTTAAACACCTGTTTACACACATGTAACTACATACATTTAATATGCTTAAATACCTGTTTACACATGTGTAACTACATACATTTATTATGCTTAAACACCTGTTTACACACATGTAACTACTTACATTTATTATTCTTGAACACATTTACACACGTTTAACTACATACATTTATTATGCTTAAACACTTGTTTACACACATGTAACTACATACATTTATTATTCTTAAACACATTTACACACGTATAACTACATACATTTATTATGCTTAAACACCTGTTTACACATGTGTAACTACATATATTTATTATGCTTAAAACACCTGTTTACACACATGTGACTACATACATTTACTATGCTTAAACACCTGTTTACACACGTGTAACTACATACATTTACTATGCTTAAATACCTGTTTACACACATGTAACTATATACATTTAATATGCTTAAACACCTGTTTACACATGTGTAACTAAATACATTTAATATGCTTAAACACCCGTTTACACACATGTAACTACATACATTTATTATTCTTGAACACATTTACACACGTTTAACTACATACATTTACTATGCTTAAACACTTGTTTACACACATGTAACTACATACATTTATTATTCTTAAACACATTTTTACACACATGTATCTACATACATTTATTATTCTTAAACACATTTACACACGTATAACTACATACATTTACTATGCTTAAACTCCAGTTTACACACATGTAACTACATACATTTACTATGCTTAAACACCTGTTTACACATGTGTAACTACATACAGTTACTATGCTTAAACACCTGTTTACACACATGTAACTACATACATTTACTATGCTTAAACACCTGTTTACAAACATGTAACTACATACATTTACTATGATTAAACACCTGTTTACACACATGTAACTACATACATTTATTATTATTAAACACCTGCTTTTAAGAAAAACAAGCTTCGTACATTCAGCCAAGTAAGTTTATTTAAATTGAATATCTCTATTAATATGGCAATCAAGTGTCTAAAATATGTCCTCTAACGTATCATCCAGTATTGTAATGCAGCAGTCCTCACTAATTTCTCATGTCATTAATAAGTAACTCACAGGTTGAAACATTTATGAGCATTAACTAAATAAATGGTAATAAATCAATTTACCTCAAAGTAATATTTGTTCAGCTCTGGTTCCAGGTATAAAGATTTGGGATTTTTAAACTTGGAGAACAATTCAAGATGTACAAGCAGAGATCTAAAAAATAAACAACAATCATAACCTAAATAATTACATATAATGTAAGTAAAATAAATCTTTAAAATAATACAATATTGCAGAGAAGAACCCAGAACAAATGTTTTTAATCGAATACTGTAACAGATCCATATGTTGACATATCAGCAGTGTGTATATCAATAGATTTCTTTACATTAAAATCTACTTAAAATTCTTTAAAGTATACCAGAGTACTGCTACAGCAATAAATGTCTCCTTCCAACAAATTTTCATATCTCCTAAGTTTAAGGGCCATAACTCTGTCAAAAATGGGTAAAATCCTCATGTGTAACTCTAGGTTATTCACAAAATGTCAGCTCCATGTCTTGAGGCATTGCGAAAAAAGTTCAGAAAACTGTATGTGTGATAGACAGACACAAAGACAAAAACCTATAGTTACCTCTCATTGGAATGACTTAGAGGAAAGTGAATATGGAGGATTGCTGTAGTCTTAAAAAACCTCAAACCTAGGAAGATTTAACGTACAACCAATTACAGTCTTACTTTGTAACTCCTTTTCTCTTTGTTGTCCTGTCACCAGATTTGACAGGATGTGATGTCACTTCCTCTTCTGACTGATCTCCATCCATGTCTTCTTCAACTTCCTGCGATTCGTCCAATCCACGATCAGAAATATTCTGTGTTGGAGCAACACTTAAATCTGATGGAAAATACTCATTGCTGGAAAAAATAGAGAAAATTTTATTTCTTTTACATTAATTAATTAATTCATTATTTGACAGTTATATACAATATATCATGATTGTAATATATCATAATTTTTGTTATTATATATTAGGAGTAAATTAACAATTGGTGCCTATTTGAACAGAGATATTTGGTAACATTCACTTTATAACCATACATAAGTTATACCTAAGTTTACCCTAATATTTAAAACAATTCCATAAGCAGGAATATATCAAAAGCCACAAACCTGAGGAAGCGAATGAACAAAGGAGAGATCTCTCTTGATTTGGGCTCGCACTTGTCTGAGAAGAGATGCATGGACTTCCACAGCTGCAGACGGAAGTTTGTGAAGTCCGGGCGACTGTCTGTGTCAACACACCCTGCCGTCTGCTGGTTGAACAAGCCAGACACACACATGTGGTTTGAATCACTACACACCGACTTACTCGAGTCTGACACTGTCTGTAATTGACTGCCTTCAAAACTCTTTTCTATAAAATATGACACCATGATCAACATTTAATAATTAGACTTCTGTTACATTCATTACAATATAGCATCACCCCATTAGTCCAGCCATAGTAACGTGAGTTTGTTCATTTCTCAATGAAGATAAAAAAATTGTTTTCAGGTAACGTCATATTTGATGACGTCATTTTATAATGGTACTTTGTATTAATGAGCATTATTTATGGACCAAAAATAATTCAAAATAAATTATACACTTTTCATGTTATCATTTGTAAGTATGTTATTTCATTTACATTCACCTGGGTTTGAATTGTTATTAAAAATATTTTTTTCAAAACACTCTGGATTTATCCTTTTCAAATTAACCCAATTTGTCAAGATGGACAAAACACAGCACCCTACCTGCCATGTGAGCAGCGTTGACTAGATGTTCACAATAGACTTCCCAGAATGCACTTTTCTCCAGGCCCTGAGCATGGCTGGCGATGAGAACTCTCAGTGGGTCCCACAGCAGTTTGAAGTTGAGGAAGACGCTGCCTACCAGATACAACAACGGAACCTGCACACAGAAAGCCAGTATGGTGTTTATTACGCTGCCTACCAGATACAACAACGGAACCTGCACACAGAAAGTCAGTATGGTGTTTATTACGCTGCCTACCGGATACAACAACGGAACCTGCACACAGAAAGTCAGTATGGTGTTTATTACGCTGCCTACCAGATACAACAACGGAACCTGCACACAGAAAGCCAGTATGGTGTTTATTACGCTGCCTACCAGATACAACAACGGAACCTGCACACAGAAAGTCAGTATGGTGTTTATTACGTTTCCTACCAGATACAACAACGGAACCTGCACACAGAAAGTCAGTATGTTGTTTAAGACAGATACCATAACGGAACCTGGTTTGTGGGCCTGGTCTCCAAAGCTACAAGCTGGGAGGTCCAGGCCTATTTTTTTAACATTTTGTGCATATTTGGATCAATTATATTATCATAGCTGATATGTAATGTCGAAGGCACAAGGCAACGACCACTTAGAAGCACCAGTGTTTCAAGAATTTGTCTCTTCTACTAGGCTATTCTAATGCAGCAAAATATTCTGGTTCAACCCTTGAATATACTAAGTATTTGAAAAGTGCCATTTCATTACATGACTTATCCGTCTATATACAATTAGCCAACAAAACATAACAAAATTAATTAAGACTCTAAAAAGTACTTTACAATTACATTCAGCATATTTAAAGGAAACAATACTAAGTAGATCCAGCAATAATAGGAATGTCATGAGAAACCATGTTAAGAAACCCACCTTGCTGAACGGTCCGGCCGGAATACACGACTGAACAAGGCCGTGGTCGAGTTTCTGAAGATGCATCAGTCGGTCGCGGTAGTTGTACACACTGAGTGGGCAGCGCTCTGCGGCCAGACATATCTCAAACACACTGAGACGATCTGACGTCTGAAAGAGATGTAATGCTAGGCTGTACATTGAAATTGTAAAGTGAATATTGTAAAATCACCTGCTGAATTATAAAAAGCTAATTGTTCTCTTTTAATGCATTTTCTGAGAGAGCACGACTAGACCCATCCTAGAAACTTTGCACTCCAGTGTATGAACTTCCCTTGCATTCATTCCTGTACCTGTATGAGCAACTATGATTGTGGTATACACAGTATATCACATGACAAACATCCTATGTTGTATCACGAGAAGACCACTTAACCACTGGCCTATTACCTATCTGACCCAATGCTTTTAACATTTTAAAGTCTAGTCTTACAGCTTTCAAAATTTCAAAAAGTTTGCAACTTAAATTTTATACATGGGCTCTGAGTAAATATGGATACAGAGCTTCTAGATTATGGTAGACCCACTCCCATGGCTAGTGATATTCAATGCTGGGCTAGTAAATTACTACTGTTGCCATGCCCGATGGCTAGTGAAATTTGTTTGGTCAAATATTGCAGCTAAGTCTATTTTGTAAATATGAATGTTCTGCCCCAATCCACTAATGTTTTTAAGCTCTATCTCCCTCTTTAGGTATGGCTAGTGAATTTTTAATCGTGGCTAGTAAATCCCATGGCTAGTGAATTTTATAAAAATTCTATAAGACCTGATGGATAAAAGCAAATACATTATGAATAGTATTAATAATCATTATTGTATACAGTGTGTGAATTCAGGTTTATTATGAGTAAGGAACTTACTACATCTTCAACCTGTGGCAGCTTGACTGGAAACAGAGACAGAATGTGAAGAGACAGTAGACGCACCTAAACACAAACAAAATACAAACAGTTAGCTCTGTGAAGTTAATGATGGCACAACACAACAATTGCAGTAACAAAAATATTAATGTAGAAACCTTTTAACCAAATGTTAATTGCAATGTCTGTTAATCTTATAATAAACTATCCAACATTACTATAAGTGATCTGAACTTCTTTCCACAAATTTTCTGTGAATGATAACTTTTAGGTATACGGAATATTATCTGAGCTCGTAGGAGTAAAAGCTCAGCAGTCAGCTTGGAATATGGAATCAAACCACAAAGTAATAATTCTTGGTGAGGATTTAAAATCATCAGTTTCACATTTCAAAATAATTCATTCAAATGTTCTACAGAATACAATCTTAATCACTGGATGTGACTGAGATAGAAAGTTCTTTTCCATGAAAATATTAAAATATAACATACTTCATGTGACCAAGATGTCTTAATTCTTTTCCAAGAAAACATTTAAAATATAACATACTTCATGTCACCAAGATGCCAAGTTCTTTTCCAGGAAAATATTTAAAATATAACATACTTGATGTCACCAATATGCCAAGTTCTTTTCCAAGAAAACATTTAAAATACAACATACTGGATGTGACCAAGATGCCAAGTTCTTTTCCAGGAAACCAAATATGTCATGAAGACAATGTTCAAGCAGCATATCAGAAACTTCATCAATCAGAGCCTGGCTGAGGTAGAGATCAGTCATCTTCAGTACATGGTAGTTACTGGGAAACTGTCTGTAACAGAACATAAATAGTGTGGCCAGTTTTTCTATAGCATCACCATTACGGTATACAGTACAACAGTATATGATACAGGTAGCAGGCATGCACAAAGTATGGAATGAATGAATGTTTAACGACATATGGGCACAAATAATACATCGCCTATTGGGTGTGTAACAAAGGCAAGTCCAGCACAAAGTCCAGCACAAAGTACAAGTGTGTTAGTAAATGCAAGTGGAAATGTAATCACCGGTCCGAGATGCAGCCTACAGTCCAGCCCTTAGTATTACTAAAGTATAGTCACTGTGTTATAATATTATTACTAAAGTATAGTCACTGTGTTATAATATTATTACTAAAGTATAGTCACTGTGTTATAATATTATTACTAAAGTATAGTCACTGTGTTACAATATTATTACTAAAGTATAGTCACTGTGTTACAATATTATTACTAAAGTATAGTCACTGTGTTACAATATTATTACTAAAGTATAGTCACTGTGTTATATTATTATTACTAAAGTATAGTCACTGTGTTATAATATTATTACTAAAGTATAGTCACTGTTTTATAATATTAATACTAAAGTATAGTCACTGTGTTATAATATTATTACTAAAGTATAGTCACTGTGTTACAATATTATTACTAAAGTATAGTCACTGTGTTATAATATTATTACTAAAGTATAGTCACCGTGTTATAATATTACTAAAATATAGTCACTGTGATATAATATTATTAAGCTAACAACACTATTGCATTGTGTTTAAGGGATTAAAGTAACACATTAATAACAATAAACATAATATCATAAATGTTAAAATGACATGTAAATTTTCCCTACTGTGTAACTCAATACAGACTAGACTCACTGTAAAAGTTGTTTGATGTCGTTCCACGGCAAACACAGATAAAGAAGTGAATCGTCAGTGAGCAATAGAAGGGAGACAACGGCTTGTTCCATCACAAAGAGAACATCTACCGAGAAAATAAGACATTGTAATAACGATTACATTAAACAGGCCTCTTAAAATTGTAAGAACAATTGTTTTGTTCATGCATTGCTTGAACGAATCTAATTTTGCATAAACTATTTTTTATTCGCATGAAATGTAGAGCACCATTTACTTGGATACACAGAAAATAACTAGTTAATGACATTGGATATCTGCTTTATCCCGTGATGGTAAGAATAGGAAATTCTGCGAGGCTATTCAGAACAGAATTTCTCATTTGGCCTGAACAGGATAAAGCGGATATCCGACATCACTAACTAGTTATTATCTTTAGCTTGTAGATAATAAAAATGAAGAGGAAAAGCTATTATTTTTGTTATTTCACCACACTGTACAATGACCACAATGAAATATTTTTTTAATCATAGACTATTCGAGAACACAGATTTATTAATCATCGACTATTTGATAACACTGATTTATTAATCATCGAATATTGGATGCCAAACATTTGGTAATTTTAAAGAAAAAAGTTACTTTATTAATCCATTAGTAGCAAGGGATCTTTTATATGTACTATCCCTTAGACAGGATAGCACATACCACTACCTCTGATATAGCAGTCGTGGTGCACTGGTACAAACAAGAAATAGTCCACCGACTGGGATCGATCCTAGATGTACCACGAACCAGGCAAACACTTTACCACTGGGCTACATCCCACCCTCTCTTAATATATAATAGACTCACTCTGTTTTTCTTCACCAGATGATAACAAAGTTTTAAGAGTTCTCCAGGCTTTCTTGATACCATCCATGACATCTGACTTTACAATGGGGCTGAAATCAGTGTCAGTATAAACAGTTAGGAAATACATAGCCTAAAATGTGTCTTCATTGTAGATATTCATACAACTGTTAGGTTTTTGTTGCTGTATATAAATGACTAGTGTACACTTTTTCCACATAAACTCATAACTGGTATAACTAGACAAGACAAATGCATAATATTATTTTATGGGATAAATAGATCAATATATATAATACATCAGATCAAATAAAGGTCACACCAGCAATTAGACATACACAACTACAATTACCAGCAGAAAAACTAATAACTAAGAGACAGGAAAACATGCTAGATTCCACCCAAAGGAAGTAAATTTATAACATTGTTTATTCGTGGACTGTGTTACCCAATATTTTCTTTTCTTTCACCTGTATCCCCACCTGTACAACTTTCGGTTACATAAGACATGAGGAGGGCAATATACATAACTTCACTTATGTTGTTTTCATTTCCTGTTTATAGCACAAGTTTATTTTGCACAAGAGTATATACCACAAGACTGTATAGTGGCAGAGTGGAATATTCCTGTGCAAAATAAACAAGTGCAATAAATATGAAGCGAAAACAACGCATGTGAAGTTTGGTATTTATTACATACCTTCTTTTATTTTTTACTAAAACAATTTTTAATTTAACATCATAACTACACTTTCTTAAATCTATTAATCAATCTTTCTTTTGTGAATTTACTAACATTAAGAATCATACTCTGTGGCAATATTGTATGTTGTTTCAAATACGATGTGACGTAATTTGTAAATCAGACATGATGCCAGTAATAAAAAGTCGCAAACTACAGTAAAATTAAAAATGGAATTCTTCATTTACAAGTTTTGGTCCAGATCGCACATATGTGTTATACAAGATAAATTTATCACATGGTTTAAAAATGTCTTTATCATTACAGTAAGATCTAATAAAACCAAGTAAGTTATAATACCCAGTTAGATGACTACAAGCCAAATTGCACTACCTGTTATGAAAAGAAAAAGAGGAAAAGAAACCGATTTGAAGTACCTGATATGAGGAACACAAACCAGAGCTGCCCACATCTGACTGAGATAGCCTGGTTCTTGTTGAATATCTTCACATTCCGTCGTCAGCAGTGATAAGATCAACTTCTGGAATCTGCCAGCTTGTTTTCTGGTGCTGCAATTAAATTCATTTATCTTAATGACCTTTAAGTACTTCAATTTCTATTACTAATAATACAAAAACAATTGGGATGAAAAGGACATTGCAATTAAGTTTTTGTCAAGGAACAAGGAGTTTTTGGGTATGTTTATTTTTTTATATCTAAGACATAAACTCACTCAGCTAATGAAGTAATACTGTAGACTGATATAAAGGATTCAGATTCAGGCCCGTATCCAGGACTTTGAGTGGGGGGGTTCAATTAGTCATTTGAGTGGACCTTTTCAGAAAAACAGCACACCAGAAAGTAAAAAAAAATAAAAAAAATAAAAAAAGGACCTCAACTTTTGTGGGGGGGGGGGTTCGACCGAACACCCCGAGCCCCCACCCCTAAATACGGGCCTGAGATTTATGTACCTTAAGGTCATATGATATGAACCTAATAGCATAAAAAAGTTGACCAAAATCTTCGTCTCAAAGTCAATCATTGTGAAATGCTGTGCTTCACCCCATGAAAAAAACCTTTTTACTTTAAGCGTAATGGTAGAGTAATAACATATTTAGCCATGTAATTTGTATGATGCAATGTTGTTTCTTTAACATCTAGATTGAACATCAAGGGTGTAAACTTTCTACAACTACAAGGTTCTACACTGACTTGTACTCTCACCGTAAAACATATAAATATTACCTTTTAGAATGAGTTGAGAAATCGAGGTTGTAAGAGCGGATCTGTTGTAAATCTGAACCGTCGTTAGGCTGTTTGACCTTGTGTAGGAGGAGTCTGGTAACCAGGCCGAGACAAACATCAGACGCCGTGTCATCAAGGGGAACACACTGCAGCCAGCCCAGAAGATTGGGCAGAACATCCTGCAAACCAAGAACAGCAAGATTAACTAATGACCGCCGGTAGTTACAAGTGCCTCTTAACAATGCCAGAAGGAACTACTAAACATAGGCCCTCAGGTGCTCTACCAGAACTGCAAGATTTATCTTACAGAGAAACCAGAACTCTGATCTGCAACAGGTAAAAATCCACCTGCCTTGCTTCAAATGGCAGATACAATCTACATCAAGATCCTCATCTCATTGTTGTCAAATAATTTCAGAATTGCAAGACAAAAAAGGAACTCAGAAATCATACATATTCATGATAGTTTAATGATTTTCAGATTTCAGTGTCTTCAATGAGGACGTACCTATTTAAATGACATGTTAGAAATTACATCAGATTCTTAATGTTTCTGATACTAAAATCTAATAATTTACTATAAATATTACCTTTTCAAAGATTGGCAAGTCAAACAATTTTTTGGTGAATTCTGCCAGATCAGTAACTTTATACCCCTTTTGATAAACCTGAAAACAAATGTACAAAACAAGTATAGAAAGAAGATATAAAATCATTTAGATTTATTAATTATTCTACAGACTACTTCACAATTCTCTCCACTACATTTCATTTGTAATCCTTCGCTTCCAAGTATAATCAATGCTGTCTAACACCAAATTCCTTCCGTTTATCCTATCAATATGATTTAATTTGCATAACGTTATTGAATGTTGTTTGTATTTTTAATTTGGATTTTTTCTTTGGTAATAAATATTAGATAAAAAAAAAAAAGTTTTGTAACCCATCCCATATTACATCGTCGCACCCCATTGCTAGAGTTAAATAATTGTTAAATGTCTCCTGTAAGTTAATACAAATTGCTTATGATTCAAAAAGCAAATTAACCCATAACACAAAACACTTGTACTAACCTGTGATACAAGTCTGACAGTTACATCCATGGGTAGATGGTCATGTGACATGATAAGAACCAATGAAACTGCATCCAGCAATGATTCCCCAATATGTTCTGGATTTGGAGCTTCCTTCACAATCTGAATTAGAGTCTAAAAGAAAAAACCCAACAAAACTGCTATGTCCAGAGATGATGTTATTATTTTTATATTAATACAATAAATATGTTTTAAATGATGATTATTAAACCCACAGAAACATTATTACATTGTGTGTTCAATAAACAAGTTTTAAATGATGATTATTAAATCCACAAAGACATTATTCAATTGTGTGTTCAATAAACATGGTTTAAATGATGATTATTAAACCCACAAAAACATTATTCAATTGTGTTCAATAAACATGTTTTAAATGATGATTATTAAATCTACAAAAACATTATTCAATTGTGTGTTCAATAAACATGGTTTAAATGATGATTATTAAACCCAC
>JAECMU010147632.1:0-13494 GCA_016106625.1 Dracogyra subfuscus | reverse complement strand
GCTCCTCGCCTTCATCAGATGAGTTTTTATAATAATGACAGTTAATAATGTATATTACCTTTCTTTTTTTAAGGTTTCTACAGCTTTTTTCAGCGTCTTGTTAGAACAGACATCAATTGGAGTGTTGTCGTCTTTGTTTTTAGCGTTGACGTCTGCTCCATGATCCAACAGTAATGTGGCCAGCTTAATACGACTCTGAGTACCCTGTTTGAAACAACAATGTTCTTACATGTGATATTCAATTAATTTTGCCAGTTTCATCATGACATTTCAAAATGTTGGGATATCTGGATGAATCCATATATAATAATTTACACCAATATTTTATACAACGGTTAAAGTATTTCACACACAAATGATATCTACCTATTTCCCCAAGTACAGCATTTGAAACTCCTAAAGACCTTTTAAATATTACTTTGTACTTTTTCAATAGATTCTCGGTAAGTAAATCCCCATATTTCAGAGCCATACAATAAAATAGGAGCTATTTCAGTACAAAACATATGCTGGACAATACTATATGATAATATAGGGTATTTCTTGAATAAAGTAAAACTAGTAAAACAGGCTTTTCTCGCTTGAATAGATAAAATGAATGAATTAATGTTTAACGACACCCCCAGCACAAAACATACATCGGCTACTGGGTGTCAAACTATGGTAAATGAAAACACAATGTGATGATCAACATCAAAATAAAAATTCAACAGTTAAAGTAAAACACAGTGTAAAGAACTGTGTCAAAAAGACAAATATCACAGATAAATAAAAGTCTGTATCACGTAAAAACTGTGAAATAAGTTCTGGATGGAATCGAAATGATTCCATCACATTACTGTGACCAAATATATCTTTCCAAGTTTCTGTCAAAAACTTACACTCCACCAAAATGTGGAGCACAGTCAGAGTCCACTGACATTGTTCACATTGAGGTGGAGGATCTTTCTTTAAGAAAAATAAATGGGTCAAGCAAGTATGACCGATGAGGGCACGACACAAGACTACCTCAACTTCTTGCACTGTCTACAGGAGGACTTCCACTCTACCAAGACCGGCTTGATGGCATCAAGCTTGGTCCCATCCGCAACGTCTCAATCATGTTGTCAAGTTGAACAGATAAATTGGTTAATACTATGTTTAAAATCAGTATATGGTACACCAACTCTGGCATGAAGCACATCCAAAGCAGACTTGGCAGCTGAATCTGCCTTTTCATTACCCCTGATGTTAACATGGCTAGGCACCCAACATCATCTTTATTTGCAATAGATAAAAAGACACACTTTCGTAGCACCAACCCAATTAAGGGATGGTCCAGCTTCATATTGCGCAAAGCTTGGAGACACGAAAGTGAGCCAGTAAAAATAATAAATTTGGATGCTATGGAATCTTTCATTTTCAGTGCAGCCCAAGAGCCTGAATTGAAGCCCACACAGTAACCGAGATCCATCACAGTGATCGATTGCGGAGTCGAACGCACCATGATGTGATCCTCACCTCACCACGCACACCAAACGTCCAAACTCAAGGACCTTGAATAGATAAAGTATCGCAAGCCTTAGACCATTTCAAACAAGAAGAGAATATTATACTAAGATACTTATAATATGACACAGTTGTTAATTGACTGCCCTTATAAAACCACTTCTCATTACGTCAGTACCCAACATTTCTAAATACAATTATATTAGATTTATCAAAATTAACTTCTAATCCTCTTTTTACACAATTTTTTTATTTAATACATCAGTTTTATTTTTTCAAACCTATTACTGTATCATCAATAAATACACCAACACCAGCAAAGAGAAGCTTTAATATATCATTAATATTTTCATTCACAAAAATTCCTCTAAGATCACTATTATTCATCTCATTTATAAATTCATTAATACAAATTATAAACAAAACTGGGCTTAACATGCATCCTTGATAGACACCACTAGATGTTGTAAAGGAGTATGTCCTAACATTCTTTACTCTAACACAAACCTTTACTTTTTCATACATGTCTTTTAAAATGTTAAACATTTTACCTTGAATACCCCTCATATGCCACACATACAGTAACGTTTTCCTATCTACCAAGTCAAAAGTTTTGCGAAGATCAATAAAGGCAACATAAAATCTATGTCTAGGCTTTCTAAGATATTTTTGACAATGCTTGAAGTGTAAATATATGATCTATTGTGGAATAATCATTTCTAAAACCTGCCTGTGCTTCATGGATAATATTATTAAATTCAAGCCATGTCCTAATCCTAGTCTCTAAAATAGAAGTAAATAATTTTCCAATAATATTTAATAACGAAATAACTCTAAAGTTATTTGGATATGTAATATCTACTTTCTTAAACAATGGAATAATTAAGCCCACATTCCAAGAATCTGGGAATGTACCACTATTTACAACATAATTAAATAACATCCTTAGATATGGTATAATAAATAATGCATTTTTTCAAAAAACACTGATGGCACACCATCCACACCTGGGCTTTTACCTAACTTAAGTGATTTTATAGCACTTCTTACTTCTTAATCATTAAACTCAGGAATGTCCCTTTAATAGCATCAAAGGTAGAATTAAATGTAATGCAGTCAACACAGTTGACAGGGTCAAGATTAGTAATACAACCATTTACCTCATCATCAAATGGTGAACCATGACAAACACTAGGATTAAGCAAGGTTTTAAGATATGAACGCCACTTCTTTAGAGATATGCTTAACTGACTGCTTTTGCAAAATAATAGCGACTTAACATTTTTCCAGAATGTTTGACCATCCTTTTCTTTATCATTAATACTACTTTGGTTATACAACATGTTCTTATTGTTACATAATTTTCTTAACAATTTCTTAGCATTATTATAAGCGATCACATTTGGTTTAATTGGGCACTTCTTGGGGATATTTAATAAGTGATATTTATTTTGTTTAGCTTCAAAACAATCTCTATCAAACCAAACAGACTGTCCAGAATTATGTTCCTTTATAATAATGGAAGATCTACACTTCATATGGTCTCCAGCAAAACGTAATAAATCAATTAATGAATCAAAGGCACTATTTACATATAAATCTACTAAGTGTGCTCAATCCGTGTGAAGCATTTGTTGAAATGTTTGAAAACTATCATCAGACCACTTATATCTAACTACTGGTTCTGTAACTACCACTTCTGGAAAAATACACTTATTATGGTCAGTTTCGGTAAATATTAAAACACAGGAAACTGGGAATTGATCTGACTCAGTTCTAGAATGTACTGTCATATCATTTACTAAATTAAATATAGATGAGGAAACAATAACATAATCAACCAGACTTGTTCCGTTATTGCTAATACATGTAAATGAACCATTTTCCCTGCCATTTACAACATAAATCCCATACACCTTACACATTTCTAGTAGAGTTAAACCAAACTTATTAACAGTTAAATCTTGTGAGAATGTAGGTTCACAAAATATTTCTATCATATACATCTCTCCGAGATTTAACAGGTCTATTTCATCTTCATGTTCCACAATACAATCTTCATTTAAACCAATACGCGCATTAAAGTCCCCTATTAACATTATGTCAATATCAAAATCATTTTCTAATACAAGATAAGTTTGCTTCAAGTTCATCTATCCAATTACTATTTTTACTCTCATACATAGGAGAACGTTCTGGCCAAATATATACACATCCTAGAATAAAAGATATATTGTTTACAGATAAGAGGAAATACACAACAATACAGTTATCTCATTCTTCATGTATCCAAACAAAATATTTAACCAATTCAAGTTTAGTAAACACTGCAACACCTCCAGTGTACCTTCCATAAGACGATTGTCTTTTAGCAGGTACATAACAACACTAAAAATAATTTCAAGTTTAAAACAATCATATTGCATCTGTAGAAAGTCACCCTGACCAAGTTTAGAATATATGCCCTGTACATTCCAAGTACAAAATTTCCAACTGATATTTGATTGTACTCTTCTAATTGCCTTTGTAGTACACCTGTGTTTTCTGCTGATGAATGGTCACGGTCAGCTCCCTAACTAACTGTAGTAGCTTCAATTTGCTCACTGGTATCAATGTTAAGTGTCTGTGTTGAGGGTAGTCCCTGTGATAAGTTCTCATCCCTGGTCAATGCTTTTCTTGTTACTCTCACTATGGGCTGCATTGTTGCTGCGTCTTGTTCCAATCTGTTGTATTCCATCGTCACTGTGAACATAAATCTTGTTGTCGATAATAAGTTTATCATATGACAGGTACAAAGTTTTATTTTATTTTCGTGCTTGCACCATAAATTGAATAAGTTCTGCCCTCTCTCTCCTTATTTTGCAGTGTAATCATTCAGCACCCTATATTTGTCACTTTCTTTAAGTTCATATTTAGCTGCCTCGATTACTCTGACAGGTCCTTCTAAAAAACTGAATTTCATAATAACTGGCTTGGACTCTGCCTTGTGGCCCCACACCAGCATTTGTCGTGTCGTTACTAGCTGTAGCCTTGTGGCACCACACCACCATGTGTCGTGTCGTTACTAGTTGTAGCCTTGTGGCACCACACCACCATTTGTCGTGTCGTTACTAGCTGTAGCAGCTTGATATAGTCCGGTTTAGGAAATAGGTACTCATTAGAAAAATAATAATAAATAGAAATATTTAGTTTTCAAAGTTTTCTTTGATGATTACAGGTAGATTGACCTTTGTAGTAATTAAATGACCCAGTATTTGTACATTATTTGGTATTGTCATTACTAAGGAAAAGCATTCGTAAGTGCGTTGTGCGGTCAGATGGAAATGGGTGCATAATAGCAAAATGAGACGGGGCCCCGACATTTGGATGGATAATGAAAACATTTTGTGGTGAACCCGTATTGATTTTTTACATGCCAGTCTACAAGTGACAGTAGGTTCAAAAATTGGTAGTCACTTAATCCTTGCGATATCATGCTATTTTTTACACAATTTAATCCGAGGCAATATTAGCATGTAGATCCATTGGAAAATAAATGGTGGTGTGCAACCTTGTGCAGAGATACGATTTTGACTGCGCCATGGTTTTGTCGTTTCGATTTGTTTTGTTCTTAGTCTTAACACGACATTTTCCATTCCAAGTTCAGTCTGTAAAAATGTTATAACAGGATACTCTGTGACTTCCCATGTCTCATTAGCAGAGCTGTCTAACCCATGTATAATTACAGTACTTCTCCAACTTTGAGCCTTTTGACTGTGTACCATAACCTCTAACTTTAATAACTGTTTCTTAAATTCATGATTTTCTGTCTTAGTTGTTCAAAATGTTCTATAAGTTCATCCCGAATCGTATCAAATGTTTTGTTTAAACCTTGTATATCAGCCCGTATTGCTTTAAGCAAATCAGTGGTGTTTTCGTGGTCATTACTGTACACAACATTATCGCCTTGCACTTCATTAGAGAACTGCAAAGTAGACTGTCTAGTGGTTATTGATCTAACAGCAGTACCCTTTCCTTGATATCGAGGGCCAGGATTTAGTTCTATGTCGCCACATGTTTCATGTAAACGTGAAATGTAGGGTATATCAAAATAGTCAGCTGAAATATTTTCACCGAACCTACATGAGTCTGCTTTACACCACAACAAAGCAACATTACCTTGTTTGTCTTCCCAACACACTTGCACAGGAAGAAACTTTAAAGATAGTGAGGTTCAAAATTAGAAAATGTTTAAAGTTCTGCATCCAAAACGAACCCACAAAGCGTAATTCTCTCACTTTCCATCTTTTCACTGCTCTGGGTTGCTGAAAACACCCAATCCTCTCTCCAGTTGTCAACAGTATCGCCCATATTGAGAGCACAGTCGGTCAGCACGTAACATTCGTGCACGTCACACTTGTCGAATATATTATCTGTCGACTCACTATTTGTTCAACGCACAACACACGTAAATAACATTAATAATGTCCAAGTATCATCAAAATATGTGTAGTCCGATCATGAAAGTTAATGTAATATTATGTGTTTAAAATGTCTCACGAATAATATCCTTACAAGAACAACACTGATGCGTTTTTTCGACAGCCGATGTAAACACGTCTTTCTCTTCCGACGCATGCACACCTTAATAATAATAATAATCATAATTATTATCATCGTCATTCTGACAATGACGACAACGACGATGACGCTAATGATGCTGATAATAAAAAAGAAAAAGACAAAACCAAACAAATTTTAAAACAGTGTTTGCTAAGACTTTTGGAGAGAAGTTGACATATAAATCTCCAATATTTGGGCATAAACACTTAGTAAATTATGTAATAACAACAAACACCAAAACGATAAGATCATACATATTTTTAAATAATTGGGAAAGGGGTAAGAAAAGGTAAGTTCCACTGTTGTTACAACAACATATAATGTGATCTAGAGGAAATTACAGAACACGTAAATATGCATGAAAATGTATACTATTTTCACTATGATGTTGGAATGGCACGGATGCATAAATAAGTAATTTATTAATGTAATGTCGGTATATACCCAGTAAGTATAAACTATGCAAAACTTATCAATTTGTTTAAACTCCCGTCGGTATTGACAATAATATTACTTCTAAATTCCACGTGTATAAATCGAGGCAATTCACATTTGCAAACACAAATGTATTTCCACCTTGGAGTACAACATTTCAACAGCTGTGACAGTGTGTAAACAGAGCTAAAATAACTAATGCCAGGCTTTGATGTTCTGATAATAGACAAAACATTAATATATTTCAACTACATCACCCATATAACTGTTCTTTGTTATACAATACGGAAGTTGACAGTTTCCCTTTACAGTATTGGTTTATAAAATACATACGTTAACAGTTTTTCACTAAGTTTATTGTAACCGTAATAGATTATGCAACACAAAAGTTGTTGATATTAGTTTTTTAAAACTCCGATATGCAATACTGGATTATATGAAACAAGTTAATAATGTCTCACCAGATCTCCTTCTGAGCTGTCTGAAGCCCCCATCAATACGTGCAGAGGCGTGTCTTTGTCAGTGTCGACTATGTTAACATTAGCTCCTTAAAAGAAAACAAATAAATAAAGGGAAAGAAAATATAATAATTTTAGACTACTAATATATGTTATGGGATCATACTACTATTCCATACAATATAATTCTAATTATTTAGTTTGATGTATTGGAATCACAACTGATATGACAGTTGATTTACGTACGTGCCAGTTTGACGAAACATTTTAATTTACAAAACAAAATTTACTCATTTTAAGAAATCATAATACCGTACGTACAAAACAAATTAAATAGTTTATATTTATAATCATAACACTAGCAGACGACGGACATGGCTGCGTTAGTAGAAATCCAAATAAATTATCTCGTAAAAAATAACAGAACACTTACTGGAAGGTTTATAAGAATAATCAAACTACTGAATACATACAAGATATTTCTTTGCAAAACTGATGAAGGTATCAAACAAGTGGCCAGTTGTAAGTACATGTAATTGCTGAAAAATCTTCAAACTTGCCAGACAATCCATCACGTTTGCCCGATAAGTAATAAGTGACCTTCTTACTGACGAATTTGTTCTGATGAACCTCAACAGACCGAAAACCCACTATTTCAAAACGATTTCAGCATGTATCCAACAACGAAATAAATACATTTCTCAAAGAAAACTAAAATAAAAACACACGCAATATATATATTTTTTTAATAATCCACGATAGTTTATCTGCCATAATGATGTATATGCGCATTTATGACAGCTATAGCTTCAAATATAAACTTACTGCTTTGTAAACCAGGCTCCATGTGCATGATTGCAACCACTATGAAAATATATTACCTGCATTAACTAGAATTTTAGCTGCATCCAAAAATCCGGACTGCATGCAAGATGCAAGGGAGTAGCTTCGTTCCTGACTTTGATATTCACGTCTGCTCCCTTCCATTGAAGATAAAGAAAGAATATGGGTAACCGGTTGATTAAATGTACATGTTTTGCATATAATGCCTACCATCAACGCTTTGACATTGAAGAACTGGCTGTTGATTTGATGAACAAAATGTTTGCTGTTTTCTTTTTTCTTTTTATTAAGGAGTATTAGGACACTTATTATTTATGTCTACTGATAGCACATTACAGTTTTCATATTGTTAAATAATTATGCAAATATTATGTATAAGTTCGAATGATGTGTAGTTATTTGTCACACATAAAAATGTAGAAATTGAGAAATATCACGTTTGCGTTTAAAGTAATGTTCCTTTAATCTTACAACATCATATACATTACAACATTTAATAGTACAGATACCATTTTCACGAAAATGGCAGAGAGTAATATTATAATAATAATTATTATCTGGGGCGTAGCCAGGGAGGATAAATATCAAGGCAAACCCAGACCTGTAAAATAAATATACCACTGAACTACGTCCCGTCCCATCCAGTAACGTACCATTAATAAACTCGAGCTCTTAAATATTATTCAAACTTTGAACTGTGCAATTCCCTTGCTTCCGATAAACTACATGGTGCGGATACAAGGTTTTGATCGTCCATAACAGTTGTGTCTTTTACATACTGATGAACGATATCTTTAATAACCAATTATGTTCCGTCTAATATGTACCTATAAACCTTTAAAACCCTATTATATAATATAATGTTTACCTGTAAACCTTTACTGCTATGATTAATATCAATCTAATTAAAATTGGCTCTACTGGTTAATCACTATTACCTGTGGATCTAACAGCACCTCGTTGGAGTTCATATCCAGTTGACCTTTCATTCGACCAATCAAAACCTTACTTGCAAAATCATGCCAGTAATTTGAAAAGAATTTGAAAACATTCGGAATTATGGCAAAGGTATACAAAATAATTCGTGTGAATTACGAAGTATGCCGGAAACTAATTTCAATATCAAATTGTATATAAAATTTGTTTCAAGACGAAAAAACAGAAGAAAACAAATCGTGATGGTATAGCCATAAAATCCAGAGTTTATTACTGTACTTTCCCCCCTGTTTTTTAATGTTGAAATAGACCAAGTACGCCTATTGCATAAATAGTCTCGACCCATATCTTTAGAATTTGTATGCTCCACAATAATGCTATAAATGGCAAAGTGTAATTGGTCAATATTTAAAGTGTTATTTCACCTGAACATGAGAGTCCACACAATGCCGTTAGATCTACTGGTAGACCAGTATATCTAATTTGTATCAGATTGGTTTGATATCTATATGTAAACTTTTAACCCATATATATCGACATATTTCTATATTTAAATATTTACCTGTTTAATAAGTATCTGTGTTGCTTCGTTGTGGTCGTGTATTACTGTAGAATTAAGAGGTGCAGATCCAGCTTCCATTTTTACGTCAATAAGACTCTTGTTTCTTAGTATGATTTTCTCAACCAATGTACCACTGGAAGTAATTCAGTTATTCAGAGGTCATTACAACAGGGCATTTTATTAGATCACTTGCAAAGAGTATTACCCATTAGAAAAAAACCCGCCCTTACACAAAAAATAAAAATAAATAAAACACGAACATTTTAATAGCAAAGGTATATTCTGTTAAAATATGGTAATGAATATGAGACATGGTCATGCATTGGACACCACTGATTTCTAATTAGAAAAAAAACAATATATATCATCAGTTTTACACTTTCATAATTATCTACATAATGATAAAGAATACTTATCGTATCGTATTGAATTATTATATTACCCAAATTTGCCATGAAACGCAGCCCACTGCAGAGGGTTAAATCCTTTTTCGTTGGCAATAGTTAAGTCGAGGTTTGGTGACATCAGAATAATTTCTGCACAAGTGATCTCGTTTTGCCCTATAGCAACATGGAGAGGAGTGTCGCCAGAATTGTCCTGCAGAAAAACACATTTTTTTCATTCAAATATGATTCAGAGCTCCTCATTAATTCCATGTCACACTCGATACGTCGCACACGATGAGTTCAACTAAAAATGATCTAAAACATATTGACTCATAGCGAGAAAAGTCCTATGTATGCAAAACTTCTTAAAAGTACATTCTCACCTCGTCATGTTAAAACGTCTTTTACTAATGCAGAATACAGACATAAGTACAATTTCAACAATCTCCCAATCTCACCGTGTCATGTTAAAACATCATTTACTAAATAAAATACAGACATAAGTACAATTTCAACAATCTCTCCACATCTCACTTTGCCATGTTAAAACGTCATTTACTAATGCAAAATACAAATAAAATATACTTTAGAGCGCAAAACAGTATAACAGCTCGGTGTTAAAATGGAGAATAATATATTTTTATGCAACCTTTTTTAGTGAATATTATAAGACATTCAAGGAAGGCATGCGACGGTAAACACATTAAGATTATCTATTCTAAATAGTTAAATAATAAAACAATATAGTCAAGACTTACCACAACGTTGACGTCACAAGCTCGCATTATCAGATCACGAACAAGTGAAGCGTTTCCAGCCAACACAGCACAGTGCATAACGCTTTGGCCGCTGTCATTGTTGATACCTAGATCAGTATCAGCTTCAAGTAGAAAGTGTGAGACGCCAACATGTTTCCTAGAAATTACAATTTTAATATCATTTAATATAGAACCAATGTATATATATATACTACAAACATAAGGACGACAACAAACACTTTGTGCATACAAATGCTGATATTCTAAAAAGGAAAATATCTTTAATACTGAATTGTAGTCAACAAACAGGATCTGTTAGTCACAAACCTATTTCAGTGACTGCAATTTCAGAAGACAGCCCTTTTAAAATACACTGCATGCCAACCTTCCTTCCCTTGTCAAGCTCAATAGCTAATAGATATACCTTAATTGTTTAAAATTATTCCTTACTTGAGTACTTTAGACACGATTCATTGACGATCTTGGTTTGACACCCTACCCCCTATCTGATGATTGCCATAATAAAGATTAAGTTACTTTTTTAAAGCTTTCAGAAGAGCTGTGTTTCCAGACAGGTCTTTAGCGTTCACGTCAAACCCTTTTTCCACCAGAAACTTCACAATTTCCAATTGTCCAGCATTGGCTGCAATATGCAGACATGTGAAGCCATTGTCTGGTCGCGCAGTTACCTAAAATAGAAACCCCAAACGCAGAGACAGCAATAAAAACAAGCGAAACTAATTTGCTTTTATCAAAGAAACGAAAGGACGCATCATATAAATGACCTCATACGATATATATATATTTTAAAATCATTAGTATATGTATTTATTAATGATACTCACTGTGTCCTTTTCGTTTCCATATTGCTGCAAAAACATGTTGATTTTTATACTAGTAATCTTCTGCAACCATTTTGGATTTGACGAATTTACCAGAGCAGATAAACAGCAATGCCTCAACCACGCTAAGTATAACTCTTTGTTTTGCTTTTTGTACCCCAGCCATCAGTAATTTAGGCTACCAGAATGGTTTACTTACTAGTTTTGGAAATCTCTCTATAACCTTCTTGACTCTCTCGACATCTGAATCTTTAATTGCTTCTAAAAATTCGTTTGACCCATCTCCTTTCAATGACATAGGCTCCCCTTCTTCATCTGACCCAAGAAGTCCTAGCAGTTGTGTCTGCTGTTCTAGCGTTTTTGGTAAGGCTGGACAAAAAAAGATAAAGGTAACCATTATGTTATAGTCTTGTAATACCCATAGTCTCGATACGAACTTACTAAAATTTAGATTATCTAGCATAAATCATATTATTTCAAAAAGCAAGATAGAGGTATGTGCTAATGTGAGTTTATATTCAAATACACTGGTTAAAAAAACACGATGGGAATGTAGATGTAGACACTTGTTAAAGAAATGATTCTAGAAACGTTGCATCTAGACACAGGTTAAATAGATGTTACTGAACATGTAGCGTTTAGATACTTGGTTTAGAAATAATATTGAAAATGTGGCATCTAGACACTGGTTAAAGAAATTATACAGAAAGCAAAATATCTTTAAGTTTGGGAAATAATTCCGAAAATGTGCGAAACAAAAATGAAAGTATCTTATTGCTTTTCAGGCATAAATAACTGTACCAACTTTTTAACAGACCGAGAGGGTCCGAGTCTTCCTCGTCTGACGATTCGTACGTCTGCTCCGATTTGGGGACAGGGACACAGCATGCTGGGTTGAAAACCCACACACTTTTCCCAAACTTGACGTTTACATTACCACTTTCATGTACCACCACCACCTTGCCCACCTCACCAATGACCTGAACGAATAAAAACAAATACCCATTATATTACATTTACAGTTAATAACTGGGATATAATATACATTGTATACATACTAGTGGAAAGAACTGAGGGATCAGACAAACACTTACAGTAACAGCAATTAGTAACTACAACCAAAAGACTCAATCCATAGTTGCAGACATTGAACATGCTACTGGCAGTCAGTTCAACTATACTAACAATATGTCCCACATTACAGCTGTGTGAACTAAAGACATAATTACTCCAGCAGTAAATTAAATTTGGCCTCTTCCAAATTCGTTGTCTCTTTTTCCCGTATTTCTTTCCATCAGTCTATAGTAGTTATGCACTGCTGATTTGATGTTATCAACAAAACACCGAGTTCAGTATTTTGTTATGTTTAATGTTCAAAATGTATGGTGGTGCTATAAATAGTGCACACAGGTGTTATAACCTTTTCGCGTGTCTGTTAGATGCGTCTCGAAACATTGGCCGTTATTGAACACGTATTTGTTGTGTTTTAAAAATACATTCGTATTTTGTTTTGCAGAATGTCTCAAACTCTTCAAGAATTGTACTACTTGAAAAATACAGTTATTTCTCTTGGATTAAATAACACAGACTAAGGTAATCTGTCAACGACCAGTGACTGACGAAGGTTGTATCAGTATTAATTTGAATGACACAAACCGTATGTCTGCACAACGCAGAGCCGAACGGCCAAACGGGAAAATAGAGGTTGATTCCACGATTCTCTTATCTTGTGCATTGTCTGTACGAGGACAGCCACTCCCGAAGACTTTCCTTACTGGACATTACATCCGTTTTGTCCTTCATAAAGAGAACTGCCACTCACAAACTTGTTCACTAAATCAAACCAAGTACTCAATAGATAAATGTGAATTTTGATGATCTTGGACAGAATACGTATAATATAAGATAGAATGTACGAACCTTTTCCATAGGGTCTCTCCATTCCCCGTGACCGTCCTGCAATTCTTTAACCATGTCTGTGTCATTAAGAATCGTCACTATAGCACCCTTCTTCAGTTTAGGCACCTGGGTAAAATATACAGTACACCCATTAACAGTCAGTTCATTGGGACCACTGACCAGGGAAGCGATTGTTTTAAATATCCAAGACTCAAACAATAATAAAATTATACTTCACCACCTCATATATTCTAGAACCCAAGACAATATTCCTACCGTGAATAA
>JAECMU010147626.1:0-10057 GCA_016106625.1 Dracogyra subfuscus | reverse complement strand
CCTTGCTGCTGATTGAAAAATATAGGAGTTCTCATGAGTATGATGGCTAATTACTAACAGCAATCGAAATATGCACTTTGTTTGTTCTGGCAAGTATAAATCTGCTTGGACAAACAAAATGCACCTTAGTGGTAGTCCAGTGGACAAGTGTCCAATGTAGTTTCATTTTGAGCAATTACAAACATCGTCCTGGTACTTCAATAAAACAATCCATTTATTTGGACAAGTGAAAATATTGGTGGACAAGTACTACTACGAATCAAGTAGATTTCTGCTATCATTGACTAACATCCAAAATAAGGCACAAGAACTTTGACCATAAAAGTTTAATTTTCAGGGCATTTGAACATGGTTGATGTTAAATTCATTGAATTACTCAAGCAGTGAGTCACAACTACAAAATACACATGGGGAAAGCATCTTTGGTAGGGCCTTTTCGGGTGGGTGGTCAGGGATGGTGACACAAACAGAAATATTGATGAGCAGTCCTTTCTGAACACCTGATAAGCATCTTTCCAAGATTTGTTTTTAATTACATATTTTTAATTTGTGATCGACTGTCATGACCACCTTCACTCTTCAAGAACTGCATGTAACCTTGACATTGTAGAAATTTTTTGAAAATTGTATTTTGTCATGAAAATTATTTATCAATGTCATAAAATATTGAAAAAAGTCATCCTGTTATGAACTTGTTGCCTTATAGGGTGTATACCACCAGCCTGATGCGCGGTCGGTCTAGGATCGATCCCCGTCAGCTGACCACTGGGTTTTTTTCTCGACATAACCATATGTCCGACGCCGATATAACCGTAATTAAAATGTGTTGAGTGCGTCGTTAAACAAACCAAAAAAAAAAAAAGTATACCACCAAATCAAATCCCATAGACGACAATAGTAACATATGTGGCTAAAACTCCTACCTGCAGCGTATCAATCAACATAAACGCCACGGATATAAATACTACCACCCCTCACACTTCAAGTGATCCAGAGAAAATTGGGGGTTAAGCTGCTCGGTTCTGAGATAACGGGTAGCGTCTATGACTAACCTAGTTCCGCACAAAATTTGAGCACTTTTTTTTACAAGTTCCCCATACATGTTTCAAGCACAAGGCTACATGACACATTGGTACTAGATAAAATAAAATTGCATATTTTTTTTACCCAGATGCAACTATTATTTTTTACAACCAACACACTCACATTTATAACCAATCACAGGACTTGTGGGGTTTGCTTCTTATCAAAAGTTCGGTGCACCTCAAACTTTGACCCAGCCGGAAGTTATTTGGTTTAGTACTACCTGTATTACACACCAATGTAAGATATTGCTCTTTTATAACAATTACTCAATATCTAACTAGTGTAATATTGGCATATCGTGATGTAGATCATTTGTTGACCCAATTTGTAGAAAAATAATGTGTAGTAGGTCTCGACATCTGCTTATTTCTGCATTGCAGTTTGTTTGCAGTTGGTTTGTAATAAACAAAATACTAAACTAGCTTGCCTGTCACAGGCATCGAAATAAGCATTGTGTCTGGTAACCCATTTATAGGTTACCACAAAATATAACCTGGTAACCTATAGGTTACCACAACTATATAGATTGTTTTTCGGTACTTTTACATTCAAATTAAATGTTTTTGCAAACTACTGAGTAACTCGGCACACATCTAGTTGATACTGCTAAAACGCGGACATTCTGAAATTGTATCGGAAACACGAAAGTCCGCAATGCATTGCCTGATTTACGTTTGGAAAGAAAACTACTGTTCGTTGAAATGTTTGTCGAGAACGAAACACCGTTCTCGACTTTTCTTACATGTGGTAACCTCCCGGTAACCTGAACGACCGTTCTCGACTTATTTCGATGCCTGTGTCATACCATTTTTATAATGAAACTCATGAACATTTTCTTTCACTCGTCAGGTACCAAAACTGTTAGCACATTTCATAAAAGTGGTATGGCAGGCAAGCTCGTTTAGTATTCTATATATAGTATACACTTATTCACCATTTTAAAATATAAAATAAAACCTCCTTTCAAAATGTTTTCAAATGGAAAGTATCCTTACTTATTTATTTCTTCATTATTTTTGGAATATATATGTATATAATTGCCAAGACTTCGTCATCATCTTTAACAGAAGGTTTACATTTTTGTTTTCAGAGGATGTCAAATCAGTGTCCTTGCCAGGAACATTCCATGAAAAGGTTGTCTCCCTTGGAACCTCGTTGCGAAAATTTACACGTCTCAAGAATCTTGATTTGTCACGGAATAGTCTTGTCAGCCTGGAGGTTAGTTTTGTGTTACTATGTACAGTAATGTAGTGTAGTGGTACCAGAAATACAAGCACGTTTTAATTCTGATATTATCAAATTATTTATGCTAAGATTCTATGAGATTGATTAATTTGTAGGTACTTTTCACCAACAGTTGTAAAAATAGTAAAATATGGAGTTTGTAAGTATACACTTATACATTTTTGGTTTTTTTTATGTGTTATACAGTGAAACCGGTCTAAACCGAACTCTTGAATAAATCAGAATCTTGTCAAAACTGGCCAAGTTTCATTGTCTTGAATTTTGTAAATTCTAAAACACGACTTTAAAACCCCAGATCCGATCAAAATTGGATACATTTTAGGTCCCTGGCATGATCCCGTTTAAACGGGTTTCACTCTATGTATATACCTGGATGTATTTTTATATTCATTGAAATAGACAACTAAATTGTTTTTGTATATTTTACAGGGTCTGGAAACACTGAAACTGTTGGAGACACTAAATCTGTATCCTTGAGAACTTGCTTTTGGTTTATGCCAGTTTGCTGCATGTTGTGATTATTTTTTGCAAGTTAGGTTTTTGTCTTATGATAGATAATTGCAGTATGCAAACCAGCTTTAAAGACAACTAGGTATAGTTGGTCATCTGGAAGGTTCAGACAATTTTAGATGGCTGGATTCAGATTTGATAAAAAAGCTTTAGGGGTTATGAGTTGATAACATTAAATACATAAAATGTTGCTCATATTTGAAAGGGTACATATTATGTTCATGGATTTCTCTGTTTTGATATTTTATAGCATTTGATGTTATTTAAAAATAAGCAACATCTCTGTAAAGTCTGACTCAGTTTTGGACATTTAAAAAATTGTTTTTAAACAAACTATGATTAATATTCCTGGTATTATTTTTGGCCATGTCATTTCCAATTGGTGCAAAATATGAATTGATTAATAATCTGTATTATGGTATATAGTTGAAATGCCAGGCAAGATATTTTGATTGCAGTATCCTAAATATTAACAATTATAGAAACCATCTCAGTGTCTGCGCTTAACTTTTTTTTCGAGTTGCCATCCTGGCAAGTGGAGACAGCACTTTCACTTGCCCAGTTCTATTTTCACTTGCCCAAATAATATTTTCTAAAGAAACCACCAATATTGCAACAGATTATAAGAGAAAAGACGAAAACATTTATTAAAAAATTGGTCGCCAGGTAGGGCAACCTTACCGTGGGTTTTCAGTCGCCCGTCGTCATTTTCAGTCGCCAAGGGCGATAGGGCGACCGTTAAGTTCAAACCCTGCCATCTTCAGTTGTTTGGGTGACCTCGTTGTGTCTTCTACTGTAACTTGTGGATTGACATCACTTTTGTTTGTAGTAAATCTGGGAATTTTGGGGTGGTTTTTTTTATTCCATTGTACATATTACAAAAAGCTGTTTATTAATACAAAAAGTGAAAAACCATTTGTCTTTAATAACCTTGACATTTGCTAGCTACTACAACAACATCAACAGTCTAGATGAGTTGAAGCGACTCCGCCACAACCCGAATCTGAAGGAGTTGGATTTGCGACTGAACCCGATAACCCGCAGTGAACCTGACTCTAGGCTCTACCTCATTCACATGCTGCCCAATCTACAAAAACTAGGTATAATAACCTCACCACACTACCTCATTTACATACTGCCATATCTACAAAAACTAGGTATAATAACCTCACCACACTACCTTATTCATATGCTGCCCAATTTACAAAAACTAGGTATAATAACCTCACAACACCAGGGCATAAAATTTCAATTTTTTAGACAACCGATATGTCGTTCGTGTGGTTTTAGTGTTTACACGAACGATTTTTGTTTCCCAGTAGTGCACATACAAACGAAAATGTTAATGGGCCACGGTAATCAAACGATAAAGTAATATCATAAATATGAACGATTTTTTTTATGTGTAGCTGTTCTTGTTCAAATTTACTATCATATTATTCATAAATACTCCCTCCCCCACCCACCCCCCAAAAAAGAAGAAAAAGGTAAGTAAATAATAATAAAACAATTCCATGCTAGGACCAACTTGAAAGCTGTCATTTACATTTCAGCACACTACTCCATCGGTTGCAGGGACCGCACATTGTAAAAAATAGTGGTACGGCTCGAGGTTGCTAGATTCTCTTTTTAAATTCACCCGTGAAGGACATTTAAAACAAATATAACACACAGAACAAAAACTGGTACAGCCATGGCCTGCGTCGCACCTGGGTTCTTTTACAAGGGAGCACCTGTTGGCACCAAAAAGTAGTCTGAATAAAAAGATAATAGACAGGGATTTCCCGCAATCGGAACACCTCGTCACATTCCGCTAAGTAGCTAAATCTAGATTTTTGCCTTCAATAAATTCATAGGTATCGATTTATTTTTCTTCCAACCGCCAGACGAAATTAAAAATATTTAATCATAGGAAATCCCGAATGTGTTTATGCGTGTAGTGTTTTACATTTAAAACATGTTCCAGATAAGATATTGTTTTAAAAAATAAAGATAAAATAGAATAGGAACGTTTACTATGGCTGAAACTCGGGACAATCCCTTTAATTCCCGAACAGTATATGATTTTGTGCATGTAGCTAAATGATCAAAGGGAACGTGCAACTATGTTACTAAATGTTTTGGAGACTTCTAAAAGACTGTGCCTCTCTTATATCACCCGATGCCGACTTTGTATCGCATGCGATTTTGATTTCAAACAAATACATTGTATATTTCTCACACGGGCAAAGTAGGCTTATTTTCTCCCCAAAAACTTTCTTCTTTTTTTCTTTCTTTTTTTGACGAACGATTACAGCTTTTGCACGAACGATCTGTCGTTTATGTTGATATTGGTTTTGCATAACCAACAGACGAACGACAAGATCGTTTGTGCCAAATTTTATGCCCTGCCACACACTACCTCATTCACATGCTGCCCAATCTACAAAAACTAGGTATGATAACCTCACCACACACTACCTCATTCACATGCTGCCCAGTCTACAAAAACTAGGTATGATAACCTCACCACACTACCTCATTCACATGCTGCCCAATCTACAAAAACTAGGTATGATATTAATAACCTCACCACACTACCTCATTCACATGCTGCCCAATCGACAAAAACTAGGTATGATAACCTCACCACACTACCTCATTCACATGCTGCCCAATCTACAAAAACTAGGTATGATAACCTCACCACACACTACCTCATTCACATGCTGCCCAGTCTACAAAAATTAGGTATGATAACCTCACCACACTACCTCGTTCACATGCTGCCCAATCTACAAAAACTAGGTATTTTAAGGCTAATAAAAACTGTGATGTTCCTATTTCTCTTTTCGACCATAAGGTTTGGATCTTTAAAAATTTGATATAATATTCCTTTGGTGCGGTTAGCTTCGAATTGCTATTTAGTGATAATGGATTTTCCCTTACATATAGCCCACTCTCTCGACCAAACCCCAGTCACAGATTAAAAGTGTAATGAATCAAAACTAATATTTCTTTGTGATCTGTATCTGTATAATTGTTAATATTGTTTTGTTTTCTAACACATTACAAATGCCCAGAGTAATCTGATATGTCTTTACTATTTGTATTCTTTGTTTACTAACATATAGATGACAGAAATGTCGGAGTGTGTTTACTATTTGTATGTATTCTGTGTTTACTAACATATAGATGACCGAAGTGTCGGAGTGTGTTTACTATTTGTATGTATTCTGTGTTTACTAACATACAGATGACAGAAGTGTCAGAGTGTGTTTACTATTTGTATGTATTCTGTGTTTACTAACATACAGATGACAGAAGTGTCAGAGTGTGTTTACTATTTGTATGTATTCTGTGTTTACTAACATATAGATGACCGAAGTGTCGGAGTGTGTTTACTATTTGTATGTATTCTTTGTTTACTAATATATAGATGACCGAAGTGTCCGTGACAGAGAGAGGCAGGCAGCGCTCATTCACTTCAGTTCAGGTCAGGCGAGCGAGATGACGGAAACCGCCCGGTCGACAGACCCACCCAAGAGACCACCCAATCCTCGCGTGGAACTTGTCAACAGAATGCAGAAAGGAGTCACTGGTGAGTTGAGAGAAACCTATTCTAACTGAAGGCTGTGATCATCTCTGGGTTTGGACACGAATGATCTGGGAACATTTGGTTCTGTGATGTGTCTCAATTTGGTATACCGGTGTCATGGTTAGGCCATCAGTTTACAGGCTGGTTATGGATCCAAGTCGAGTCATGAGATTTTTAATCCAGATACCAACTCCAAACCCTGAGTGAGTGCACCGCAAGGCTAAATGGGTAGGTGTAAACCACTTGCACCGACCAGCGATCCATAACTGGTTCAACAAAGGCCACGGTTTGTGCTATCCTGCCAGTGGGAAGCACAAATAAAAGATCCCTTGCTGCCTATCATAAAAGAGTAGCCTATGTGGCGAGAGCAGGTGTCCTCTTTAAAAAAAAAACAATGTCAAAATGACCATGTTTGACATCCAGTAGACTATAATAAGATAAAACAAATCAATGTGCTCTAGTGGCATCGTTAAATAAAAAAACCTTTACAAAACTGCTTTTTAGTTTACCCAGTTTTCAAATATCTAGAGTATTTTGTTGAAAATTATTGAAATGTGGTTAATTTAATGAATATTTTACTAGTCCAACACTAAATGTTGTAGCCAATTTGAATAAAGTTGGAATTGCTTAATTTGGCAATGGACAGGATAAGCCCTACATACTTTAGAGATAGCTACTAAATTTTGAAAAGTAAAATATATCCTACAGCAATGTCCACTACACACCTCGGAGAGAAGTGCCTATGGCCACATGGAACAGATCTACACCAGAAGCTCTGGGGATCCAGGGAGGACCTGCAAACAGCTGCCGAATTCATCACTCAGATCAGAATATCTGTATGAGACAATGTTCATAAATTTGAAAAAAGGAAATGTTTTATTTAAAGTTATATGGCGTCGGACATATGATTAAGGACCACACAGATATTGAGAGACGAAACCCACTGTCACCACTTCATAGTCTGCTCTTTCAAATAGCAGCATCGGATCTTTTATATGCACCATCCCACAGACAGGATAGCATATACCACGGTCTTTGATATACCAGTCGTGGTGTACTGACTGGAGCGAGATAGGCCCACTGACAGGGATCGATCCCAGACCATCTGTGCAGCAAGCAAACACTTCAATGGTGGGCTACATCACACCCAAATTTGAACAAAGAAGAAAAGTAAACTAATAATAACTAATCAGTTTTCACACTGATTAACATTTGTTGCTAATAAACATTTACACAAGGAAATGTTCCCTGATGGTACAGATGTTTGATTTCTTTCAACAACTTACTGAAGTTATAATTGTCAATAACATAATATTACTCAGTATTCCTCTAAGAATTGATATAAATTACCAAATGTTTGACACCCAGTAGCTGATGACTCATAAATATGTGCATAGTGGTGTCGTTAACCAAAAACAAACTTTTAACTGAGAATTGAAATTTTGTGTAACCAATTTATGGGATAAGCAAAAATAAATTAAGTTAACCCACTTGTTTGTTGTTGCATAACCCGTTATGTACATGTAAATGATGTCCAAAGTTTATTACGCAAACAAAACGTATGTTATGCTGAATTAGATTTGCATACGGTGATATGAAATTGAAACGATCATTGTCTCAGTTCTCAGAGTAACGCTAATTCTCGTACTTTTCAAAGGTCTGCTTAGTGCCACCAACTCAGTGTGATGCTTCTAAGTCATTTATTGTTAATAACTGCTACAGAGGTTTTAAAGTCATGTCTTGTTTTTTCTGCAGCTCTTGACGATGACGACGTGGCTGTCCTTGACCTGATTGCCCAGTCAGGCGGAGATCTCACTAAGCCCCGCCCACTGACCGGGTCAGCCGTGCGAGAATCCAAATCTGAAGATTATACACTCGATGGTCAGCAGAAAACAAAAATGTTATATACATGGGACTTTTCTTTATTATTTCAGTTACTGTATTTTGCTCTCAGTCTGCTATCAGTCCAAATATTTCGACCCTGGGACTCGGCTAGCCCAGTCTCACGTTGAAATGTCCAGAACCTCAAGTGTATTTGTTCTATCCCACATGATCACATATGATGGGGCCTTTTTGTTTCATCCATTCAATAAATAAACTATTATTTTTACACGAACAGACAAAAGATGGATGAAAAAGTAACTTCTTTATATGACCATTTTATCATAAATAAACTACACCATCATATTTCCCACATCTCAAATATTATTTAACACTATAAATTAACAAGATAGCTTTCATAATGTCGGTTTTAATAAGAAAATATTGATCTAAAACTTTGGTTTGATGACCTTTGATCACCAAGTCATATATTACCAATGGCTACTTCCCATGTTAAATGCAGTTAGGTCATAGCCCATGCAACAGTTTATTCCACATGAGCTGACGACACAGAAAAGATCTGTCCTGCATAGATAGGGATGGGAAAAAATAGGTTTTCTCTCCATCCTTCTGTCTGTCTGTCCCACATTTGGTTTTACAGATGTCTTTTTCATAATGAGATATTGAGCAGACATTTTGTGTGTAGCTTTATCATGTACTGTTACATATCAAATCTATTTACCCATTTTTGACCGAGATATGGCCCTTGAGATATGAAAAAGAAATTCTGTTCGTTTTTATGTTTTTGTCAATGCCTAAAGATATGAGATAAAATTTTGTTTATAGCTTTATTATGTACTCTTACAGATTATGTTTTAACTTTGATGGCAATTTAACCTTTTTTATCACAGAGTTATGGCCCTTTAATTTAGGAGATACTAACATTTGTTGGGCCCAAATCATTTGAATAACATTATTTTGATTTCAGCTCTAAAAACTCTGAGCTCTGATAAACTGACACAGTTACAGGATGAGCCTGAGAAGGTATGTTGTACTATTTGTGTCATCAAAGTCGTATCTCTACATAAGACGTTAACAGAAATAATTTAGTAAATCACGAGTTGTTTACAGATACTGTACTAATAGACTTCATCATATGCGGCTATGTGGGATAGAAACAGTACACCCGAGGTGGTGGAAATTTCAAGCTGGGACGAGGCTTGCAGAGTAGGTTTTCTATCCCACATGACCGCATATGATGGAGCTTTTTTTTCTCCCATCCATTCGATAAATAAAATATTATTTTATAGGAACAAAGATGGCTGAAAAAGTAACTTCTTTATTTGACCGTTTTATCATACATAAACCACACTGTCATATTTGCCGCGTCTGTTTCATGTGTTAAATATAATTTAATAAGATAGCTTTTATAATGAAGGTTTTAATTTTTAAAAATATCAATATCAACTAACCAGCTCGCATTGATATGACATTTATTACCAACACAGTAATACTCCTCATGTTAAATTCACTGAAGTCATAGTCTATGCAAGACAGATTTATTCCGCATGGGCTGTTGTCATGGAATAGGTCTGTCTTGCATAGCTAGAGATGGGAAGAAAAATATATTCTTGATTTTAAATAAAATGGTTTTGTAAAACACATACGTCACCAGAATGAATAGATAAGATCACTGTGATACATCTACATATGTCGTTCTGATTTATAAACGAAAATATTAGTTGTATGCATTAATTATTTATAAATGAAAATAGTTTTAAATTACATATTACATACTCTTGTGTTTGTATTCTTTTT
>JAECMU010147507.1:0-10167 GCA_016106625.1 Dracogyra subfuscus | reverse complement strand
CCAGGACATTGGGTTAGTTGTTAGTTGGTTAGAGGCTAGTGAGAGAGAAGAGAGTGTAGTGGTCTTACACCTACCCATTGAGCCCTTAAGAACTTACTCTGGGGTGGAGCTGGTACCAGACTACGAATCCCTGTACCTACCACCCTTATGTCCGACGAGTTAACCATGACACCACCTAATCCCATCGTATATGGGACCCTGGCGAAAAATCCTGGATAAATCCCGGACTCTTCTAGTTGAAAAATCATGTATGGTAAATTAACAGGCAGCAAACTCATATTTAACTGAGACCATTCTCTTACAACATCAGAACCCTGTTTTAAGAAACTTATCTTAGTGCTAAGATCATCTTAAAGGCATACTGTCATGGATTTAAGGACTTTATTTCTACAAAAATTGATAATAAATAAAAATTACATCAATGTTTGGAAACCAAATCTAACTATTGAATCACCTTACCTAAACCATGATGGAGAGAAATCCATGTCAATTATCTTCGCAATACGCTGCATTCGCCATTCTAACCTTCGCAGGATAAAGCTGATATCTTAAGACAGAAACCAGTTATTCCCTATATCTTTAGCTACATGTATTTGCCTTTAAAAAAATTACAACTAAATAATTCCATTTACTAGAAGGAACATTCTGTTTTTATTTTAGAGGGGAATCTTGAGAGTGTCACATGCATTAAATAGTGACATCACTGTTTTATGTGTACACATATTCAGCACACTAAGTTTACCCAGAATTCTTTGTGGTCAACTGACAAAATAAACAAAGATGGTGGCCATGCTATATTTAGTCATACATTATTTGTGAAACCCCGCTTGCCGTCCAGTGCAAGATTAAAAAAAAAAAAATAATTCTAGTTATTAATTATGGATAGATTATGTGTGGGATTGATTAATTTGTAGTTATTTATTACAAATAAATGTGAAAATAATTAAATACTGTAGTTTCAACTTTGACATGCGACCTTTAAAGGGTCACACCCTAGTTTTTAAACACTTCGGCAATTTATGATCACTGAAATCAAACATTATTTATATTTTATTGTTTATATTATCCATTTTCATACAAACTGAAGTGTTTCTGGTCAACCAGGTGTTTCTAATATCACAAAATGCATTTTTCATATTTTTAAAGAAATATGTCTAAGAAATAAGTTAAGGAGTTATGGAGTAGAGTTTTAGTCTGTTTTTAACAATATTTCACCATTTCAACATCACATACTCATGTTTCACTCTCTTGTAACGTTATCCAAATGTGTTACAAGTTTGTACCTTAACCAAATTTAGTGTCCATTTTTACAGGTTAAAACTAGTTTGACTGTGCCTTTAAGAGAGCTGTGTCAATTAGCCGCCATTTTATACCATTAACATTTCACCTGTGTGTTACTTATTCAAATACTTTGTCTTAGAAACCTCTCTGGTGAAGACCGTCGGAGGTTGTGTCCATGAAAGGTGTGCTTGGACAGTTCTCTGATGGAAGCATGCCACAAATTACCCATACCCACGATTTTGAAATCCACTGTGCATGTCTTCATCTTCATTCGTGTATCAAATTGGAATATTTTTAATATATCTAGTTGAGTATTTAAAATATTAAATATCATTTATTATGTTGTTCTGTAAAGTTAGCAAATTTTTTATAATATTGTGTGATGTTTGATTCAAATATACTTGTTTTGTTGATAAAGTTTTTTTTAAATAAAAGAAAGACATGATACGCTGAGGTGTCATTGAACATTCATTCATTCATTCATTCATGCATTCAACAATAATATGCCTTCATGGTGTTTTAGGCTATTCATAATTATAAAAATTATCAAGAGCATATAAATTGGGGCTTTTTTATTTGTTTGTTTGTTGTTGTTTGTGGTTTTTAGGGGGTACAGTACCACTCTCCCCCATAGCGTAAATTGACATTAATCCCTCCTACTAGCACTGGCGTTGGTGGCGTCGTGGTTAGGCCATTGGACAACAGGCTGATAGGTACTGGGTTCGGATCCCAGTCGAGGCATGGGGTTTTTAATCCAGATACCGACTCCAAACCCTGAGTAAGTGCTCCGCAAGGCTCAGTGGGTAGGTGTAAACCACTTGTACTAACCAGTGATCCATAACTGGTTCAACAAAGGCCATGGTTTAATGTGTTATCCTGCCTGTGGGAAGTGCCAATAAAAGATCCATTGCTCTTAATCAACATAAGAGAAGCCCATGAAGTGGCGACAGCGGGTTTCCTTTCAATATCTGTGTTTTTTTAAAACTGTCTCCAAACTAATTAACCAGCCTCGGTGGCGTAGTGGTTAGGCCATCGGTCTATAGGCTGGTAGGTACTGGGTTCGGATCCCAGTCGAGGCATGGGATTTTTAATCCAGATACCGACTGAGTGAGTGCTTCACAAGGCTCAGTGGGTAGGTGTAAACCACTTGCACCTACCAGTGATACATAACTGGTTCAACAAAGGCCATGGTTTGTGCTATCCTGCCTGTGGGAAGCACAAATAAAAGATCCCTTGCTGCTAATCGAAAAGAGTAGCTCATTAAGTGGTGACAGTGGGTTTCCTCCCAATATCTTTGTGGTCCTTATCCATATGTCTGACGCCATATAACCGTAAATAAAATGTGTTGAGTGCGTCGTTAAATAAAACATTTCTTTCTTGCTTTCCTTCCCTGGCATGTGGTTCCTACAGTCATATGAATGTTGATGTCACTGTGAACATCTCTTGTGCAGTATTCTCGTTATGCAATTTGTTGCATGTGATTTGTCGTAGCGACTTGAATCATGTGTGGGAAGATGTTACGTTATGTCCATAAGATTTCATGAAGTTTAAATAAAGCTTGTCAGTTTAAAAATATTTTGCAGGAAATGTAAGTACATACAAATTTCCACTGAATTAAAGAAAACATGAATGTAGACAATTTACTGAGGGTATTATATAACAAAACAATTATTGACCACATCTGGACAATAAATAAAGGATTCGTCATGAGTATTTTTTAATATGGAAAATATCAACCGAGTGTATGTTAATTAACTAGACAAGGTTGATGTTTTACATATTAAAAAACACAAGTTGCGAATTCTATTTATCCTATAACACTTCTAAAATAATATTCTAATTACTTTTTTAGTAAATCACAGTACTAAAGTCACTGCCATCGATAATATGACGTCATCACGATTAGCACAGATTAGTTTGACGTCACGCATTTTAAACAAATCTTTGAAAACGGTACACTCAGATACACGGGTCTTGGACTTACAAATGTGCATACCATTATTAACTTGGTTAATAAAGTAAATTATCACATGGGTTTAATAATTATGACATAGATTATCATGGGTACCGGTAAGTTATAGGATAATAGGTTTTATGGACCCATGAAATACGGACATTTTAAAATGTTTATTTAAAAAATTGTTGTACCAGAGTAATGTTGTTTCAGTTTATGTCTTATCACACACCACAGCTATCTGGGTTGTCTGCCCATGACAGTGGATTAGGTGTTGGTTGTTAGTGGTCAGTGAGTTTTGTTTTGTTTTGATTGTTTGTTTAACGACGCACTCAACACATTAAAATTACGGTTATATCGGCGTCGGACATATGGTTATGTTAAAAAAAACACAGTGGTCAGCTGACGGGGATCGATCCGAGACCAACCGCGCATCAGGCGGGCATGGTCAGTGAGAGAGAAGAGGTCGTAGTGGTCTTACACCTATCCACTGAGTCGTTAAAACTCCCTTTAGGTGGGAGCCGGTACATGGACATTTTAAATATTTGTTTAAAAAAAAATCATAAAGATGTGAGGTGATAAAATTGAATAGTTTACCTTTAATGTGATTTAATTGGCTGAGAGCTTACAATTTGTCGTTAGAAATAGGACGTGTTCCAATCAGTGCCAATCAGTACTTCTCTGACACAGCTTGGAGTACCAGAGTAATGTTTTGATTTTGGTATTCTCACGGTATGATTTCATCATATTCAATAATAAAGTTTCATTTATTTGAACTTATCTTCATGCTTACATGTACATCCAAGCTTGCTGTCCTGGGCACATACCTCAGCTATCTGGGTTGTCTGCACCTGACAGTGGATTACTTGTTGGTTGTTAGTGGTTAGTGAGAGAGAATAGGGTGTAGTGGTCTTACACCTACCCGTTGAGTCATTAAAACATGTTTTGGGTGGCAGCCGGTACCAGGCTGCAAACCCAGTACCTAACAGCCTTATGTCTGATGGCTTAACCACAACACCACCGAAGCCGGTACCAGGCTGCGAACCCTGTACCTAACAGCCTTATGTCTGATGGTTTAACCACGACACCACCGAGGCCGGTACCAGGCTGCGAACCCTGTACCTAACAGCCTTATGTCTGATGGCTTAACCACGCCACCACCGAGGCCGGTACCAGGCTGCGAACCCTGTACCTAACAGCCTTATGTCTGATGGTTTAACCACGACACCACCGAGGCCGGTACCAGGCTGCGAACCCTGTACCTAACAGCCTTATGTCTGATGGTTTAACCACGACACCACTGAGGCCGGTACTGGTCTGCGAACCCTGTACCTAACAGCCTTATGTCTGATGGCTTAACCACAACACCACAGAGGCTGATTTTTAATCACATGCGACAAGTCTGTGCTTCTAATTGTATAATGACAACACCCATTTACTTGTTAAAACTCACTGTACGTGGGAGCCGGTACTAGGTTGTGAACCCTGTACCTACCAGCCTTATGTCTGATGGTTTAACCACTACAACACTTGAGGCCAATTTTGATCCTTTAAAAAAAATGGTTGTTTAACGACGCACTCAACACATTAAATTACGGTTATATTGGCGTTGGACATATGGTTATGTCGAGAAAAAAACCCAGTGGTTAGCTGACAGGGATCGATCCTAGACCGACCGCGCATCAGGCGGGTACTGTACCACTGGGCTATGCTGCCCGCTAATTTTGATCCATGCGACAAGTCTGTGCGACTAATCACATAATGACAACACCCATTTAATTGTTAAAACTCACTCTAGGTTGGAGACGGTATCAGGCTGCAAACACTGCACCTACCAGACTTATGTCCAATGGCTTAATCACTACAACACTTGAGGCCAATTTTGATCACATGCGACAAGTCTGTGCATCTAATCACATAATGACAATGCCCATTTAGTCATTGTTCATGTTGTCTCACACCTCGACAATCATTCCTGTTTTTACCAGATTGTGTTTCACAGTGTGTGAATCGGTTCTTGTAATCTTTTATTATCTCTCAGCCATTTTGGTTGCCAGTCAAACATTTAATTAAATTTCTGTGACATTCATTAAAATATAACGTCATCTGATTCGTTAAGATGTACAAAATATAGCAATGGGAGCCTGTTCATTTCTTGATGAATGTAAAAATGTACATCATCAGGGAACATCATATCTGATGAAGTCGTTTTATATAGGCAATTTGTCATATTGAGCATTATTTTTATGGACCAAAAAATCATTCAAACTAAAGTTTTTGTTGTTTTTATTTAACGACGCACTCAACACATTTAAACTGGTTATATCAGTGTCGGACATGTGGTTATGTCGAGAAAAAAAACCAGTGGTTAGCTGACGGGGATCGATCCTAGCAGGTTTTATCACCTATGTTGCTAGACTCCCAAATTGGAGTTTAGAAAAATCCCAATATGAATGCTAAAACTTCCCAATTTGTTTTTGTTTCCTTTTAATATTCTTGAAGCTCTTTTCTATTGCTTTTTATTAAATCATTGATCGCTTTCAATAAGAATAAACAACAATCAATATTTTTGTGGCTTTTAACAAGATTTTGAAAGGGAACACAAAATTCCCAATTATTTTGTAAGACGACGCAAAAATTCCCAAGTTAAAAGCCATGGGAGTCCAGTCAAATTTCAGAAATAAAACCCTGCCTAGACCGACCGCGCATCAGGCAGGCACTGTACCACTGGGCTATGCTGCCCGCTCCAAACTAAAGAATAAAGTTTTAGTGTTATTATTGGCAAATATCATTCAAATTTGACTATAAGTATTGCCTGTTATTTCTTTTATCTTCATCTGGGTATCAAGATTTTTTTACCTGATTAACTTAAAAGAAATAATAGACAATCCTTAAATAGACATACCCTAGTTTTTAAACACTGATGTATATTTTGTGACTATTATAACCGTTTTTGATAACTTGAATCATAATTTACTTACATGTACATTTTATTGTTTAGATAATAAATTTCCCTACATTCAAAATGTTTTGGGTCATCCTGGTGTTATCAATATCAATATCGTAAAAGGCATATCTCATACTTTTAAAAACGCATGTATGTCTGAGAAGTAACAGTTATGGAGTGGTTCTTTAGTCTATTTTTAGATGGTATTTCACCTTTTCAAAGTCACAGGCTCATGTTTCACTCAATTGTAACTTTATCCAAATGTGTTACATGGTATGGTAAGGCTTTTTACATGCTCATATACCACTAAGGTTTCGAGCATGTCTGCTGAGAATTCAGCCTCTAGAGGCCAGGGCCCAGCCCGGAGCTGTGTCACAGCTTTGTAGATTAACTTGACTCTTGCTTCACTCAACTGTAACTTTATCCAAATGTGTTACAGCTTTGTAGATTAACTTGACTAAATGTGTTACAGCTTTGTAGATTAACTTGACTCTTGCTTCACTCAACTGTAACTTTATCCAGGTGTGTTATAGCTTTGTAGATTAACTTGACTCTTGTTTCACTCAACTGTAACTTTATCCAGGTGTGTTACAGCTTTGTAGATTAACTTGACTCTTGTTTCGCTCAACTGTAACTTTATCCAAATGTGTTACAGCTTTGTAGATTAACTTGACTCTTGCTTCACTCAACTGTAACTTTATCCCAATGTGTTACAGTTTTGTAGACCCTTAGTAAACTGGATTCCCTCAAAACCAAACCCTTAGTAAACCGGAATTCCCTCAAAACCAGACCCTTAGTAAACTGGAATTCCATCAAAACCGGACCCTTAATAAACAGGATTTCCCTCAAAACCAAACCCGTAGTAAACCGGAATTCCCTCAAAACCAGACCCTTAGGAAACTGGAATTCCATTAAAACAGGACCCTTAGTAAACAGGATTTCCCTCAAAACCAAACCCTTAGTAAACCAGGTTCCCTCAAAACCGGACGTTTTACAAAGTCCCTTTTTAAAAACCAAGACAGAATTTAACCTCTCTAAACCAAATCTTTCTTAAAACCAGTCATTTGTATTGGTTCCAAGTGTGTCCGGTTTAGAGGGATTCACTGTAATTATTTATTGGCCTATTTCCTGTTCCAGTCAGTGCACTCTGACTGGTATATGAAAGCTTGTGGTATGTGCTATCCTGTCTATGAGATGGTGTATATAAAACATTCTTGCTGCTAACCGAAAAGAGTAGCCTATGAAGTGGCCACAGTGGGTTTCTTACCTCAATATCTGTGTGGTCCTGAACCATATGTTCGATGTCATATAACGGTAAATAAAATGTATTGAGTGTGTTGTTAACTAAAACACTTCCTTGTACCCGGTAACAAGAATAAAACAAATATTATTTTGATTTTTAAAATTTTAAATTTTTTATATATTTCTTTTAATTCACCATTTATATAGTCATAACTTAAGTTGTATAATCATCACTTTTTTCTTAAATATTTGAATCATTTGAAACATTTTTTTTCTTCGCTGTTTTTTGCTTTGATTTTGTTCCTGGAATCATTTAGTTTTTGGTATAAAGAAACATGGATATAAATACTACCACCACTCACCCGTCAGTAAAACAAATGGCCATGGTATGTGCTGTGCGGTCTGTGGGATCCCTCGCTAATAATGTAAAAAAGTAGCTTCTTTCATCCAATAATGTTATTGTGAATTTAGCAGGTTAATTTCTGCAGCTTAAATTATGTTGTAATTGTGGATGCTAAATTTATAACATACTGTGAATGACATTTAAAGGGACATACCCTAGTTTTTAAACACTAAGACATATTTTTGACTATTAGAGGCGTTTTTTGATAACTGAAATCATACTTTACTTAAATTTTATTGTTTAAAGTATCATTTCCATACATTCGATGTGTTTTTGGTCATCCTGATGTTTTTTAATATCACAAAATGCATTTCTCATATTTTAAAAAGGCACGTGCCTCTGAGAAGTACCGTAACAGTTATGTAGTCAAGTTTTATTCTATTTTAGAGGGTATTTCACCATTTCAAAGTCAAAGACTCATGTTTCACTCAGTTGTAACTTTATCAAAATGTGTTACAGGTTTGTAAATTAAACTAAACTTAATGTTAATTTTCATGAACTGAAACTAGGGTATGTCCCTTTAATACAGTAGTAATTTGTACTGGTTAAACTGTGTTTTATTGTGGGTATCATATTTAACACAGAATAGTCATTTTTACTTGTTAAATTATTTATTATTGTGGGTGTTAAATTGTTTAACATGGCAGTAATTTCTACTGACTAAATTGTGTGTAATAGTAATTTCCACTTGTTAATGTTGTTGTGGGTGTCAGATTGTTTAACATAAAGGTAAAACATTTCTTTTGGTTAAATTATGTGTCAATCAATGTTAGATTTAACACAGAAGTCATTTGTACTGGTTAAATTGTGTGTCAGTCAATATTAGATTTAACACAGAAGTCATTTGTACTGGTTAAATTGTGTTTTAGTCAATGTTACATTTAACACAGAAATCATTTGTACTGATTAAATTGTGTGTCAGTCAATATTAGATTTAACACAGAAGTCATTTGTACTGGTTAAATTGTGTTTTAGTCAATGTTAGATTTAACACAGAAGTCATTTGTACTGGTTAAATTGTGTTTTTATTGTGGGTATCATATGTAACATGGATAGTAATTACTATTAGAACAATTATGAGTTATTGTGGGTGTCATATTGTCATATGATTTAACAGAAGTACTTTTTGCTGGTTACTGTGAATGTCATAGTATTTAAGAATGAAGTAAATCCCATCATGATCTTATATGTTTGTGCAAGTGTGCGATAGCTTTTGTTCATCTGATGATAGTAAACCTAGCTGTAATTATTGAAATGTTTTATTAATTATATTTACTAGATTAACCAAAGAGTAAGATTTTGCATTAGCAGACACGGATCCATAATTATTTGCGTGGGGGGGAGGGGGAGTCATGTGCTGGGGTGTCGTTAAACATTCATTCGTTCATTCATTCATTCACTCACTCATTCATGAACAACAATTGTTGTTTGGAGTAGGGGTTGGGTCCGGACACCCTCAAACGTGACACCCCCCACCCCCCCCCCCACCCCTTCTGGATCCACACATGATTAGTTAGATGTGCGCAAATGAAGTGAAACTTTGTAAAAATCATCCACATTTTATTGACACCATTTTTACGATATCCTTAAAGTTAATGTAAAAATTTGTGATTCCATTACTAATGTCATGATAATTTTTTACTTAATTCTTCTTAATTTTAGATTGAACATATTATTTTTTAATGTTATTTTTAACTAGCTTGTGTTTCATTTTCTGTCCACATACGCCATTGAACTTGGATTTTTTTAATCAAATGTATAGAAATCAGGCTAGGTTATTTTGAAGTTATCTTAAGTGTTACAAAATCATTAGCCATCTTAAACTATGATGTCACTACGGTACGCGTGCCGTAGTGAAGTCGTAGCTTACAGTGGTTTTACGATAGGTTTAATATGGGCCAAGAACCATAATAACGTACAGTGTATATGTTTTTAGCTTGAATTAATTACCATACATTCATGTTTCTACAGGGTATGACAAAAACATTTTAAAGTCACTAGCCACAGGGCAGTTGAATATTAATGTATACTTATTGATTTGGTGATATCATGCACTGACCAATGTACATCAGTGGAGGAAAACATAGTGAGGTATTTTTTTTTTTTTTTTTTTTTTACATTTTAAAGCCACTAGCCATTTGAAGAAAAGCTGCCTCCATGTTTAATTTTGTAAATTTAGTTCATCAGCCATCGTTAAAGTATGGACCAAATAGTCCTACTTGTTGACTATGTAACGATTCATTCATTCATTCTCTCTTGTAAATGAATTAATTTTAATTAATAAGTCATTGACATCATACTGACAGTATGAAAATATTGGAAACTAAATTATTTGTGTTT